>JARDVY010000296.1:8155200-8370200 GCA_029030555.1 Ornithoptera alexandrae | reverse complement strand
TATTGAGATGCGCCGCTCTCCCTATCCTCCGCGGCCGTTGACAGGTAGCGGCGGGCCTAACATCTCTCTGCCGCGGGGAGCCGGGAGAGGTTTTCTCCAGTGGCTCCCATGGCCTCTGGGCGACAGGTTCGGGGGAATCGGTCGCCCGCACACGCATGAGGTCTAGGAGGGGGCGCGCTGTATGTTCCGGCGCACCCTGGAAAGGGAGGGTTCATCCCTCCCTCCCGAGGTGGGGCTGCGCAAGCGGCCAGCGCCGGCAGGGTCGCGGTTGAGTGCATGCGTTCCCATGACCCTCCCAATATGGCGATGAGGCGGAACATCGTGGGGGTTTTAGTCGGTGCAAGTCCGACATAACCCGTCTACGCCCCCGCGAGGACGGGTATGCGTAGGCATTTCCCCCACGTAAAACATAAAAAAAAAATGCCCTAACTAAAGCGAAGAATCTGTGGGTAAGTCACTCTTCAGTGCTACCAACCTGCTAACAAAAACAGCCAACTGGACAAATAGTAACTCGTAAACAAAACAATGACAGATTAAATTAAACTTAGGTTAACTTATGGATATGTTCGATAATAACAATGAAATGGTGAACGAATGGTAGCGGACCATAAAAAATACGTAAAGAATTAGTATCATAATAAAACTTAAACAAAATGGATCAAACACAAGACAACAGTAGAATACATTAAGCGACTATGCAATGTTGGTATGTGGGTAGAAATAATAAAATTGTTATGCCATGTATCCTAAGACATCAATTTCACCGCCGGCCTTTTCTGGTCATTTTAGTAGTCGTCTTCACAAGCGCGTCCACAGGTTTTGGAGTAGACGGCTTGCCTTGCAGTGCTGATTCAACCGTGTCAGTACATGTTATTGGGTATTTCTTAAGAAGGACCTGTAGTTCATTCATAGATTCAATCTTATAACGCGATTTATCGGGCAGAATTAACACTATTTTACCATCGGCTGACCAACAGCGTTGAACGCCAAAATGCTTTCGGGCTGACAGAAATACACCATGCCTTATTTTCGTAAGGAACTCAGAGATAGTGACGCCCGTGCCCTTCAAGGAAGTCTTGCTGTCCCACACTGCCTGACGTGACTCGATATTCATAAATCTTACTAACACTGGGCGAGGTTTACCCTGCGAGGCGCCAAGTCTGTGACAAAGACGTACACAATCGGTTTTAAAATCTGTCAACTTCAATAGGTCGTTGATTAATACATGAACAGTGGTATACAGATTTTCGTTTTGTTTTACTGGTATGCCATGTATCAACAGAACTTTCCTCCTCATAGCAGTTTCATGCCGATCCAGGCCTAGAGAGATTAATTCAAACTGACTTTTGATATTCGACAGAGTAGCCATTACAAATTATTTAAACTCGTTAAGTCCTTTGAGAGTGCCGTGAAATCTGGATACAATGTTGTAGAACCACTCGCCACCTTTTCGAGCTTATCCTCGTAGGCCCCCATTCGAGAGGCAATTAACTTTTCTAGTTGTTGTAAATTACTTGCCAGTTGTGTATCCATTCTGAATACGAAATTCTGAATACGAATGAAGTATCTTGGCAGCAATGCCAGGTAACCGGACAGGAGAGGTGATAAATTCAGTGAGCAGGAGAGTTAATTTTGCACTATATACACATTTAAAATGTAAAAATATAGAATACTTTAAAATAGATTAAATAAACACAGAGCACACTATGTTTGCGTGTTAACACCGCGACTACCCGCGCGCGACTGTACTGTACCTGTAATTGTACTTTCTGTACCTGTAATTGTACCTTCGACGTGCAGGAACAGGGTCCGGTCACTGCGACCGAAGCAGTTGTGCGCGAGGCAGCGGTACTCGCCGGCGTCGGCGCGCCCAGCCGCGCGCAGCCGCAGCACCGAGCGCACGCGCTCCTCCGCGCTAAGGCCCCCCGCCTCCGCCTCCGCCCCCGCCACCGACACCCCGCCGGACCGCGTCTCCGATATGCTCCACCTGCATGCCAAGTATTTAAATAAATCTTGAATATACTTTTATTGCAGTAACTAAAAAATAAAGATAATGATGTGAATCGATATAACATCACGTCGCATCGAGTGATGTAAGTCTCAATCGTCTCGTTAATTTGTTCTGAATAAAATACTTCAATGATTCGTGTTCGAGCGTGCGCTCCCGATGCGTCCAGCACAGCGCGACCGGTGCGTCCCCGCGCGACCGGCGCGTCCCCGCGCGTCTCGCACTCCAGCTCCACCGGCGCGCCGCGCACGCCGCTCGCCCCCGTCAACTGCGCCGGCTCTGCGAGCAGACACTTACGTACAAATAACAGGTGCAACGACGCTGCTCGAGCTCCCACGTCAGCACGAGCTACACTGGTTTACTCGATGCCTGCTGACGCAATGCCGCGTGATACTCATCGTGCACAGTGACGTTCACTTGCTTGAACAGCGGCGCGCCCACGCCGTTGTCGGCTCTGCATCAGTACGCGCCCTGCAGCCCGCGCGTCGCGTTCCGCACGCGCATGCGCGCCGTCACCACGCCGCCGCTCTCTCCCGCGTCAGGAGCGAGGTATCCCCACTCGGAGCTCGCTGCCTTTGTGCCTTCAACTCGACCGTCTGCGTTGCGCAAGTTCACATCTCCTGTACATTCCCTTTCCTTTTTAATATTGACTCTATTTCATAGAATTGATTCCTTTCTCCTCGCCGAGTGCAGCGCCAGCACCCGGACAGTTAAGGTTTCGAACATCTTACTGGGAGTCTCGGGTGAGTATATATTCATGAATCTTTACTTATACTTTCTATCGTCAATCACGCAGGAGCAGCACGTGTCGCGCTCTGCTTTAAGGACATTGACAAGGAGCTGAGATTTAAATTTGTCAAGTTACTAGTTGACCACACCGTTTGGTGTTTCTGCGCAGAAGCGGATGTGTACACGAATCTGCACGAGTTTTATACTTCACAGAGCTTCATTGTCGACCACGGGCTCATTCACCGCCATTATTCAGTTTAACTTAACCTACGAACCTCAGCGCGCGGGATGTGCTCTAACACAGGGTTTCCCAACGTGGGGCAATTTGTTTGTTAAGGGGGGGCAATTCGAAAATGGACTCAACATGAGTTTTACCGTCTCGCTGCGGGTCATTTAAATGCAATCCTAGACTCTCACTAAATCAAAATAATTAATTAATATACAAAGATCTTCATAACAATTATTTAGGATTTTAATGTCAGGTTTCATTATATATGTTGAAACTTTACTTACGGCGTTTCGTTAAGAATGTCTTAGTGATTTCTTCCCAACACCTATCATTTAAGTTTCTTAAGTGAACAATTCAATAGTTTAATACAACAAATTATGTACATTACATGAATTTTAGAAAGGCCAAGGCATAATAAAGGTTGAGGAACACTGCTCTAACACATTAATAATCCGATAAGATTTTAGTCATCAGAAACCATGGTGAGTGCCATTGCGTAGGATTCACCTGTTCACCTGTTCTCCTGTACCAGGCGATGGTGGGCGCGGGGTGCCCTCGCGCAGCGCACTCCAGTTGTAGCGGCGCGCCCAGCAACGCGGCCGCGTGCAGCGACTCCCGCACCCACGACGGCGCAACTGCGATGAGCGACTGTTGCAACTACCGCCACCGCAACAAGCGGTTTAACTAAACTACTTGTTGCGGCGGCGGTATCAGTATCGCGGCACGGGCGCGTGCTATCACCTCTGACGCTGAGCACGGCGGTGTAGTTGGCGACGGCCGCGTGGTTGAAGACGCGGCAGGTGTAGGCGCCGCTGTGCCTCGCCGTCAGCTCCGCGAACATCTGCAGCGAGAATTCATTCAAACTCTTTTCTTCTACCTGTGTATTGAGTGATTGTCAAAACGTGCAGACGTATTGTAATTACTCCGCATAAATTTCGCTCTTAGAAATATCTGACTTTACTTTAAGTGGTAACAATGCAGTGTATTGTGTTTATAATATCAAGATATATTGCGTAAAGTGTTATCTCAGTGATTTGTGACCCAATAATCGTGATTTTTGGCTGCTGAACTCAGTGACTGACACTCCTTGTTTTGGTTTACCCTTCTTCGAGTTAGGCTTCAGCACTTGATGCATAGTCATGTTTTTACTATTTAAATTCTTGCAGGCACTTTGTTCCTGAAATTGCTATTTATTTATTCAAAGCACTTATCACTGCCACCTAAACATCATCAGCTAATCTCACTTGGGGATGCTGCGCCGAAGGTAATGACATAAACTTTCACGTAAAATGTAAGAGTTATAAAAAGGTTTAGTACTATGTTTGTTTGGGCCTTTCTGAGAAAAAATCTCTAAAACCGGGAATGTGGAAGTGCCCATCAAGTCTAGGCTATACCTAAGGGTCACGAAAGTGATGAAACACCTCCGAAAAATGTAACGAAAAGAGGTAACAAAACACACGTTGTCAGTACTACACCTGCATCTCCTGCCGATGCACCCGTTACTCGTGAAAACGTAAGTAATATAGTCACCAGAGAGATACAGGAGCAGTTTCATACACTACTGTCTAAAATGAATGAAGCAATAACTAATATATTGAATACCAAACTTAAATCGATTCAAGATGAAATGGCCGAGTTGATTCATTCTATCGAACATGTACGCACAGTTCGAGGATATCATTAATGAACATAAAGTTGTTAAGGATCTCATTGAAATATTGCAATCAGAGAGGTTGGAGTTAATGGAAACTGTTTCCACCTTAAACAGAAGGATAGACCAACTTGATCAACATGCTCGTTGTAAAAACATAGAAATACAGTCAGTACCGGAGCACAGACAGGAAGATCTTGTTAACATGGTTGTGCAGCTTGGACGATCAAATAATTATAACGTGGATACTTCTAATATTGTGTATGTATCTCGCGTTGCTAATATGCATAAGGATAGTGCGCGGCCTCGCCCTGTTGTGGTAGAATTTGTGTCTCGAAGAGTTCGAGATGAAGTACTGGCTGAAGTCATCAAGTATAACAAAGTGAATCCCCAAAATGAGATGCACAGCGCTGCCCTTGGCATAACAGGACACAATACTTCAATTTATATAACTGATATCTATCCCCACAGAATAAAGCTCTTCATGCTGCGGCAAGGCTCAAGGCTAAACAACTTAATTATAAATATGTATGGATTAGAAATGGTCGTGTCTTTGTGCGAAAAAGTGATCGCTATGGTTTTGTTTTAATAAAAGATAGAGCCTCTTGATAAAATTGTCTAAATATATTTTTCTCTTTTTTTTTTTGAGAACAAATATTCGCATGTTACTATTAGTTTTTACTGATAAAATTCAATACGTTAAGGTTATACTACCAAAACGTACGCGGCCTGCGCACCGAGACACACGACTTCTATGCACAAATGTGTTGCAATGACTTTGATGTTATAATTTTGGTAGAAACTTAGCTTAATAGTAATATATTCTCAAACGAATTATTTGACAATAGTTATACAGTTTATCAGAGAGATCGAGCATGCACTGGCTTTCATGACAACAAAGACGGTGGGGGAGTTTTAATCGCAGCCAGTAATAATCTAAAATCATTACGAATGACTTCCTGGGAAAGTTCTTGTGAAGACTTGTGAGTGACTATTGAAATACCTTCGAATCGTACTTATAATAAACTTGCCATCTGTGCAATATATTTACCTCCCTCGTTCAAAAGATCCACCTACAACGTTCTTTAATTATTGGTGACTTGTAACTTAAGTATTATTGATTGGAATTTGATAAAAATCATACTAGTCGCTATAGTGTTCCGGGTATCAGTTCGCTGCTAATAGATTTCATACACCTTCATAGTTTATTACAGGTAAATGATGTGCTCAATACTTCAGATCGTAATCTGGATTTAATATTATCTTATTTTCCGTACAAAGTTACAAAATCCCTTAACGTTCTTATTGTAACTGACAAGGCTCATCCGCCATTGGGAATTGCAATTTCTTTGCGCAATACTGCATATATTTCATATTCTCCCAATTATAATAGATATAATTTTTATAGAGCAGATTATACACTAATTAATGAATATCTGCGGGATGTCGACTGGGTTACTTTGTTTAAGGGTATTACTGACATGGATGTTATGCTAAATATTTTTTGTACATAACTACGCGATTGCATTCAATTTGTGCCTTGTGCGAAGAAACGAAAAAACAAGCATTATTTTGCATGGTTCAGTCACAGTTCAATGCGTAGCCTAACGGAAAAGAATAATTTGAGATTAAGATAAGCTATACAAAAACCCTATGAACGAACTTGACTTAAGGAAAGTAAGCCACCGTTGCAAGCTGTTAGCATCTGAAGATTATAAACTGTATGTGGGTAATATCGAGCAGGGTGTTATAAGGAATCCCAAGTTGTTCTGGTCCTTTGTCAACAACAGGTGAGGCAATAATAGGTCGTATCCTAATCCAATGACTGATGGTATATCATATAAGACAGATGGAGCTGCAATATGTAATATATTTGCTAATAGTTTTCCAAGGTTTACCAAAATTCTATTTCTGCCTACTATCTTGATATGGACAATCATATGGAAGGCCTGGCGCGTCTAAACGTTTATAGTCACTGTTTCATTACACCTGTCTTGACTGAAGAAAGTGTGTTCAATATGCTGAAAACTTTAGACCGTCAAAAGGGCGCCGGACCTCACAATATGTCGCCTATTTTTGTAGCATCGTGTAGTTAGATTTTGACTTTGCCGCTCACTATTATATTTAACAACTCTTTGTCATCCGGTTGCTTTCCAAAAGAATGGAAAATGGTCATTCCGATCCATAAAACGCGATACTTCTAATGTTAATAATTATCGACCATTACAATTTTCTCCACTTTTGCTAAAGTTTTTGAGATTCTACTCTGTCCTTTAATTCAAAATCATCTATAATTATTTTTAACTTCTTGTTAACACCGTTTTGTAGCTCGTACATCTACGTGTACAAATACGGAAACTTTTACTAAGACTAATTGATGCAATTGATAAAAATAAGCAAATTGATGTTATGTTATGTACTTTACTAAATAAAGCCTTTGACTTAGTGCCGCATGATATTTTGCTTTCAAAGCTTTTTGCTTATGGGTTCACTGGTTCACTGCTTAGGTGGTTTAAGTTATGTTTGGATAAAGGTGACTTTTTCAGTAGTCGTTAATAGTTTTCAGTCGTTTCCCTGTGAAATTATCTCAGGTGTACCTCAAGGCTCTCATTTTGGTCTTATCTTATTTAATGTTTTTATCAACGATGTTGCAAATAGCATAAATTCTCCTCACTTTTTATATATGCAAACGCTTAAAATTTAGTAGAACCATTGAATACCAAAACTAACGCATAGAGAAGATGAGCGGCTCCTAGTTACCGAGAAGAAAATCATGCGTAGAATCTTCCGCCCGACCAAGAAAGAGGACGGTAAGTGGCAAGCCCGACGCAAAATCGAAATCGATACGCTGTGTACGGGGTCGTACAAAACATTACGCCGTCATCATTTTCCGCCACCGCTTCAGTTCACGACATAACCGCGTCCGCGATTAACGTGTGCTCATTCAATCATTAAATTTAAGTAAATATCAGGATCAGTCTATCATTTCAAATCTATGTGGTGTGTAGTGTAAACTATACATCAATTTGGTCCTTCGAGCCGGATACAAAGGACTTCGCGTGTGCGTATCGCTTTGCCACGTGCGAGGCCCGCGTGAAGATCAGTACCTGTTATCGGTGAACAGTTATCAGTAGCAAGAAGCAGTCAATAGCAGAAGCAGTAAGGTGTAGTAATCGCAGTAGTAGGTGCATCAAAAAAAGAAAATAAGATCTGCCCATTTGTTTATTTTTTTTTCTTCTACTTTGCGTAATATGGAGGCTAGTATTGAAGAAAGAACAAGCGCTAAACATACTTCTGAAGAGAAAGTGGTAAAATCTTTTGGTGCCATGAGTAAATTAGATGAAATGAGACATAAGCAGTTCGCCAACTTTAAAGCGTTTGACAGAACAGTGGGGAGCATGGATATCAATACTCTTTCTGAAAAGTGGGAGTTTGATGATGCTTTAAAGTCAATACAGAATAGGTGGTCGGCTATAGATTCTCTACATTGGGGATAGAGAGAGAGATGGATGGAGAAGATAGACATTACGAAAACCAGTTCAGCAAATACGAAGATCAATTTAACGATCTTAAAAAAAGAGATGAAAGAACACGATGGCAGTTGACGCAAAAACTATTTAGCGATATTTGGCGAAGGTGGAGAACTGAATACCTTGTACAAACAACTCTCAGCCAGGAGTAAATGGCAAAGGGTTAAACCTAACTTTAAATTAGGCGATATCGTTGTGATTCACGAAGACAACTTGCCGCCCGGCAGATGGGCACTTAGCCGTATTGTCGAGCTGCACCCTGGGGCTGATGGGCACGTCCGCGTAGTTAGTCTGAAAACGAAAAACAGCACCCTTAAACGACCGATAATTAAACTATCTGTGCTACCGGTGAACCAACACGAGGAAGAAATCATAAAACCTGAAACACGACACCAACAGATAAACTCAAGCAAAGCAAAATCGAATTTCGTATCATTGCTGTCATCAATATTCTTCATTCTAAACTTAGTGTCGTCGACCTTTGGATCCTATAACACAACAAATTTAAACGACACTCGGGGACTCTTCTTTGATAAGGTTGCGAACATGCAAATCATTAGAGATGATTGGAAGGTCATAGTATACTACGACATGACACCCTATTGGGAAGGACGGAGGGCTTTTGAAAAGTACTCAAAAACACTTTTTAATTCTTGCGAAAATACAGTTGATAACATACACGTGCACTGCAAAGTTATATTGTCTCAATTAAAACTAGGTACTTCAGAATTACAATATTATGACCGCATGCTCCTTAATCAGGAGTTCTCGCCGTATAACAAACACCGTGACAGACGAGGTCTTATCAATGGTGTAGGTTACATCGCACATTCATTGTTCGGGGTATTAGATGATGAATTCGCTGTACAATATAAGCGCGATATAGAACTTTTAAACAGTAATCAGAAACATTTGGCTCTTTTATGGAGAAATCAAACGTCAGTTATCGAAGCGGAGTACAATCTTCTTAAGCGGATAGAAGACTATGATCAAGCAACACAAAATTATTAATCAACGTGTTAACAATTTAGAAACAGCAATCAATATAGTGACGTCAGAGTTACATAAAATAGAGACTGTGAATGACTTTATTCTGTCAACTATAATAACTAACAATTTATTATCAAAACTCAGTGATATACAAGAATCGTTACTTGACATCATAACAAATGTATACAATGGAAGGTTTAATGTCCACTTGTTGACACGAGGGCAGCTTCAGGAACAACTTAGCATAATCTTCGGTTAGCTACCGAGAGATCTCTCTCTACCTTTAAATAATATTCAAACCGATTTACAACTCATTTATAACCTTTTACGAGTTAGAGCAAGAATGACGAAGTCTTACCTTATATTCGAGGTAAAAATTCCGCTCATCAGCAGAGAAGAATTTGAGATTTACAAAGTAATTCCCGTTCCACTGCAAGTTGGAAACAATGCTATCAGTATAACCCCAATCTCTGATACCCTAGCAATAAATCTACATAAAGATACATACCTACCGTCGCCAGAGATAAAATTTTGTTTAAATTCAAATCCACATACTTACCTGTGCTACGACCAAGGTCCAGTTTACCACCTAAATTCCGATGTCAATCTTTGCTTATATCAAGCGCATGGCAACTGTGTAAGGGAAACCGCACCCTGTAAAAACTCGTGGACAAAACTAGAGACCCCAAATACCTATTTGTACTTCTGCTGCAATGAATGCTCATTGTGCATCATATGTGATGATCAAATATCCGCACAAAAGATCAGTAAAACAGGCATCATCAGTCTTAGCCAAGGATGTATTTTAAAGAGCGATAGTTTTACAATATATTCACACCGACAGCTATCAACTGCGCTGCGGTCAAAACCTGATGTGTACGTTCAGGAAATTGCACCCATTAATCACATAATAGATATTCCACCTCCAATTTATGAAAGGGAGTATGACAAAACAAGCATAGAAGAACACTCTGTCTTAGAAACAATTAAAGCGCAAATTGAGCAGATGAAAATCGAACAAAAAAAAGACGTTTTAACAGACCGAATATCCTACCATGATGTACACCACTACGCCGCTATCTACTTGGTCGGAGGAGTAGTCGTAGCTGCTAGAGCGGTGTATGTGTGGCGGCGCGTGCGACGGGCCCGCCGCGCGCTCCTCCAGCCGCCAGCACCGGCGCCGTGTCGTCACGTCAGTGAATGTGCTAGTGTAGTGGCAGTGTCAGTGGCAATGTTAGTGGTAGTGGCAGTGTCAGTGGCAATGTTAGTGGTAGTGTTGTGGGTGTACACTATAAAAATAATAGTGCCCGATTGGTTAATAAGGCTTCGTCGCCTATTTTTTAGATCACGTCTGGGTTTAGAGACAATAATTTTGTGTTATTCTTATTAATAATTTTATACTTTATATTATATTTAAAATCAATTCATAGAGCATCTCTTCTCGGTGGCGGGAGCATGTACGGTGTCGTACAAAACATCACGCGTCATCATTTTCCGCCACCGCTTCAGTTCACGACATAACCGCGTCCGCGATTAACGTGTGATCATTCAATCATTAAATTTAAGTAAATATCAGGATCAGTCTATCATTTCAAATCTACGTGGTGTGTAGTGTAAACTATACAGGCTGGTTGGCGAACCAACATCATAATGGAAGCCAAAGCCCACAGACTTCGCTGGATGGGCTACTTGCTAAAGATGAGACGATCGTAGAGTCGGAAAAGCGTTTCTCGGTATCCCGATTGGACGCCGACCTATCAGCCGGCCCAGATATCCCTGAAAGGATACCGCAGAGCACTTAGGCGAGATTCAAGCAGTGGACTGGCGAGAGATAGACAACGCTGGCGCACTCTTGTTTTGGAGGTCAAGACTCACTTTGGGTCGCTGCGCCAGAGGAGTAAATAAGTATTGATTCCCAAAATGACTGTCTGCTATTACAACAGGACTTAAACAGGCTCGCACAGTGGTGTGAAGATAATCGCATGCTCCTAAATAGGTCTCTACCTCCGGCACGACCACTACCCTGGGCACTTTTCGCGAAGCTGGCAGGTCAACCTCTCAGGGCGGAGATTACAGTAATCCCAAGGTTCGGGACCCTGTTCAGCCCGCAGGCAGCCAGCCGACAGAGCGATACATGGTTAAGTGACCGCCGCCCTCCGCTAGTCGGAGGCACTTTATTTATCTTGCACTAGTAGTTCTTAGGTCATCCGTCGGCCAGGAGAAGGAGTTCAAGTTCAGTGGTTGTGTGCACTGACCGGAAGTGTCCAGTGTTCGGCTGTCACGGTACCAGACGACGGCGCCGCCCGGCGTACGACAGCGTAGCGTCGCCACGCCACATGCTCACACCGGCGGCGCGTCTACCGCCGTTTCGGGCGCCAGAGCTGTCGTGTTATTGTTAATTTAATTATATAAACAGACAGCGAGCGGAAGCTACGTGTCGCTTTACGGTATCTTCACGCACCGGGCAGCAGCGCCACCGGGCGCGACAGCACGGCGCCGCGCGGACAGGCCGCCCGGCAACGCACCGCCTGCGGGCCGTGCGCGCGTGTGACCTGCAGCGACCCGTCACCAAGGACGCGCCTGCGCATAACATGGTTTAACTGTATTGTTAGATAGACCTCGTATCTCACACGAAAGTCTGACCCGCCCCCCTCTCGCGGCGGTTCTGCGCTACGAAGCCGAAGCACCGCGCGGCCGGTACGTTCCCAGTAGCGGTCACGTAATAAACTGCACCCGTGTAGCTCCAACTCAGCGACCTTTGTGTGTCGAGGTGTTTGTGCACTCACCAGGTACCCGGGTCATCCAACAGGGGGGTGCCGTCGTTGCTGAGCCAGGAGATGCGAGGCGCGGGGTCTCTGCGGGCAACGCACTGCAGTCGTGCACCCGCCGGCCCCACCGCGACCTGCGTCGGCGGCTCCTGAATGAGCACCGGCCCAAGCACCGGTCCCAGGGCTACGGGTTCGCTCGCCGCCGTTCCTGGACAATCTCATCACTTATACATCATGCTAACAATCACGTGCCCTTTGATTCATCTTCTGAAAGCAGTTACGAGACTCGTTTCGGAACAAAATGTTTCGAACAAATCAACAAATAAAGAGATCTAAACAAAAACAATCGCGTCTGAACTTTTATCTTTTTTCTAAACAATGAAAAAGAGCAACCACGTATGTATATGTTCAGCGACACCAGCAGCGTCGCCGCCACCGGCGCTTTCACAGCAACTTTCTAGAGCGCGACCGCGGAAGAAAAGGACGAACATGTTCGTCGTAAACTATGCACCAAGTTTGTGAAGAGCGCATTGAGCTGACTGATGTGCCATCGTCGCTGCTGCAATTATTATCTACAGTTCCCTCTCCGCAGAACGAGCTCTCAGTGTCTTGGACTCTTCTAGAGGTGTGCTTGCTATTTCATTTAATTTAATAATAATGCGGTTCCAAACTGGTGACATTACCAAAACATCTTCTCCGTTGAAATTAATGTGTTGACTTCTTGTAGACCGATTTTTAATGCACGGGGTCTTTAACCCTCAAAGAAAATAAAAAAACTTGGAACTTACCGCCCGAATAATACCCGATGAGCAGCAGAGCGAGCGGCAGCACGCCGAGCCCGCGAGCCTGCACCCGCTCCTGCTTCCGCGGCGGCTCCCGCGCCCGCTCCCGCTCCGCGCGCCCGCCCGCCGCCGCCGCACTGGTACATACACACAACAGTAAAGGATTGCCTCGCGGTACAAATACGCCGGGACAGACGTGACCCCGGAGCGTTGCTAACTACTCCTGCACAGCGTCGAGCTTACACACAAGCCCGCCTTCACCAAATTTCTTAACAAAACTTTAAATTTAACTCCCAAATCACAAGCGTTAGCGTGTCGTAGGAACGTTCGTCTGGAGTCATTGCGCTCGCATCGCCTGATCTTCAGTCACTTCGAAATGTGTAGTAACAACTCGCAGGAGATCCAGAAATGAGTTGCACGTACTTCCGGTAGCTGCATCGTGAAAGGAGGGGAGAAACAGACACAAGCACTGTCCCAAATTTTTGGATTGTTACTGTTTGGCATTCTTGAAGTAATTTTGTTTTAATTGTTAATGGAATATTACAGCCATTTAATGTAAAGAGTCGGAAATGAATGCACTTGGCGACGGCAGCAGGTATTCGGCGCGGGAGGAACCGCACCGCGGATGGTCGGTGCTCTTTCCGGTGTGTTGTGATGCTCAGACACGTTATTGTAAGATGTACAGAATTTGCAATATAAATTGAAAACTTTGATGTTCTACAAAGGCGTCTACGATTTTCTCTAAATTATATAAATAATACTTTAGCGTTTGGTATTGTAGCCCTATTGTGAACTAATCACGACATAACTAGTGGTAAAAGGATAAAGATAGGCGATGTCTTATTGCACATGCTTATTGAACATGTCTTCGACACTCGAAGCCGCTGATATCTGAACTAGGAATTTAACCTGTATCTCAGAAAACAAAAATAAGTAGTGGATTGAAACCTGCGAGCCACGACACGAGCGATGTGTTGACGCGAGTCAGTGCGCGTTGTGTGACAACGATCCGTGTTGTTTACATTGCGCTGCGGCAAACAGTGCTTGCAGCTGGATCTAAGAGAAACAGCAACGTAGCACGCCGCAGCATGCCGCAGCGCCGATTTCCGGTCCATCGGTGCCAGCAGATGGTAAGATTTTTAAAACCGGTGAAAAGCAGCCGTAACGAGCAATGAATACCACCAGCGCGTGTATTGAATACCAGCCGCAGTTTCCACTTAAATAGCTATTGTTACTTGTTGGTATTAATGTAAAATACGCAAACAAACTTGATTGTTAAGGCAAATAAATAAAAAAATTATTATCAATCAAAACGAATTCCAAAACGACGTGTCGTTTATGTCCGCATCCTGTAGACCCGCGTGTATAATTTATTACGAATCGTCAGAAAATTGTAATTATTTTAATTAGTCTATCCCTACGTAATTTACTTTTGGACACCGTTCACTAATGTAGGACACGCAAATTAGATTCTAGCCCCGATAGTTTGAGACACTGTCGGATGTTGTCAGAAGTTGAAGAAATTTCAAATTGAATTAAAATTTTTAGTGACATTGTAACAGGGCACTTGTTTATACTTCCGCGTGCACGCCGCTTGGCGCCACCACCACACCGCCGGACGGGGGGGTGCGCACGCGACGGACCTTCTGGACAATTAGTGTTAATTATCATAACCATATTTGTGTCAATAATTGGTATTGTATATAACGAGTCGAATAAACTATTTTTACATATCACGGCTGCAGTATTCATAAGTGCTCTGCCACAATATGTATCAGTTATTTTTTGTCCTCAATGTGTAATAAAACTCAAGCTTTACTTTGAGATGTTTTTTTATATTTCTTACAAGTTTCACAGGCGAGAATATTCGTATAAGAGAATAATCGTAACTTTCGCAATAGTGATTTCTTCAAAAATTTAGTTAAATCACGTTTTTCTTTTGGTTTTTCTTCTTTATTCGATAGGATTTAGCACCCCGTCGACCCCCCCACTCGTTTTTCACCACTATGTGAAGAAATTTTTTTTTCGATCCCCCGTACAAATCGTAACTATCGCAATAGTGATTTCTTCTAAAATTTAGTTAAATCACGTATATCTTTTGGTCTTTTTTGTTTATTCGATAGGTTTTAGCACCCCGTCGACCCCCCCCCCCCCCACTCGTTTTTCACCAGTTTGTGAGAAAAAATTTTTCGATACCCCATACAAATCGTAACTTTCGCAATAGTGATTTCTTCAAAAATTTAGTTAAATCACGTTTTTCTTTTGGTCTTTTTTGTTTATTCGATAAGGTTTAGCACCCCGTCGATCCCCCCCCCCACTCGTTTTTCACCAGTCTGTGAGAAAAAATTTTTTCGACCCCCCGTACAAATCGTAACTTTCGCAATAGTGATTTCTTCAAAAATTTAGTTAAATCACGTTTTCTTTTGGTCTTTTTTGTTTATTCGATAAGGTTTAACACCCCGTCGATCCCCTCCCCACTCGTTTTTCACCAGTCTGTGATAAAAAATTTTTTCGATCCCCCGTACAAATCGTAACTTTCGCAATAGTGATTTCTTCAAAAATTTTGTTAAATCACGTTTTTCTTTTGGTCTTTCTTGTTTATTTGATAGGTTTAACACCCCGTCGACCCTCCCCCCCCCCACTCGTTTTTCACCAGTCTGTGAGAAAAATTTTTCGATATCCCGTACACGCTAACACGAGTTTACGCGAGCGCTAGCGGTGGCCGACTGAGCGGCGTCTTGACACGCAAGGAGCACGAGCGGGTCGGGCGGGGGTAGGGTGTAGCGATAGCGCGCATTTATAACGGCAGCATGGAATGCGCCCGATCGGTACGGCTGGCTGATTCCGAATGCCCGCCGTGGACTGCGGTCAGAGGTCAATTAAACTCTCCCTGTTTCGGGGGGGTGGGAGGGTGAAGTATTTGATTGGCGCTCACCGCATACGGCGAGGTCTGTTTTACTGGAACTGTATGCCATCCCCACATTTTTTTTTTTTTTTAAATTTGAGGATGCGAACTTAACACTTGTGACGAGGTCTTAAGAGTTAATAAATATTGTAAACCCGTAACAAGGTGAGTAGCCCTTTACAAGCGTGAAGGGATTATAAATAAGAAAATAAACCACACGAACGGCATCAGACTATCTTAACAAATATTCATCCTTCTATATAAACCTAAAGGAACTGAATATTACTATAACCACAACGTAGAACAAGCTCTTAATCGAGACCATCACAAATGATAATAATTAATTAATGTCCAAAACATTAACATCAATAATACTAAAAGGAATAGTGTGAATCATCCTGGTCGCGTCAAATAAGATTATATGAGATCTTAAATAGTTTTCAAGCGTCTATTTATATTTTAAAAACGTCTCAGGGAAAGGAAGGTTACAATACCCACTAATATATTAATTACGTATGTCGCGACATACCCCATACATAACACTAACCATATACCGTTTATCTACAGCGAAAATAATCCAATAAAATTAATTCAATTCAAGCATCAGTCAAATTGTCATTCAACCTTTCGGGTACCTTCAACGTGGCTAAAATCTAAAATTACATTCTGCCAGTCAGTTTTCGCTGTGTTTTGTTCACACTTGTGATCACAATGTTTAAATCTGTTAATGTTTAAATGTGTCAAAACTATTTGTAATTTACCGACCATAAACTGACAGTTTTTATCACGGCGAGATCACTCGGAGCATTTGGTTGAATTGTAGAACTTATTTTAATGGTATCTGTAATGTTACTGGAAGTGAGGGGTATTTATCATGACATATATAAATCACAAGTATTCGAAGATAACAGATAACAGTTGTTCGTGGGATGTCTTTATATCTGTTATAAAATATCATTTATAATTTACCATACTCAAGTTATTCAACCACTATCAACAATGAACATTTTCAGTATTCGATACAGCCATTCACTAACATATCTTGAAATAATAGAACAGCCAATAAAATAAAAGAACTATTCTTGTCTTCGTCTTTTGTATAATATTGTCATAAGCTAAAACGAGACACACCTAGTATTTATTTGGAATAAACCCAAAAGTATAGTAAGTGGTTTCATAAGAAGAAATCCTCTTTGAAAAGCGAATTCTTAATTAGATCGCGTTATCTGTTATTTGGTTGATTAATCTATTTTCCTCACACCCATTTGATAGACTGTTGTTAAAACGCTAAGCACCTAGTATTATAACCCGAAAACTAGGAATTGTAATCTTACAAGAATATTTTATCATCCATAAAAAGCGACAAGTATTTCTAGTCGTGTTATGAGTTATCTGTTACAAATTTTGTGTTCGGAAACACTAGGAATAATGTTAGCATGATTATTTTGTTGTCTTATATTATTTTAGTATGTTAAGTGTTGCGTCCTTAGGTAGGTATTAGACGTTATTTTAGAATGACAACAAACTACTAGGAGTTTAGTACTTTTAAATTCATTAATAATTATATGATATATCCTTCCTAATGAGCCGTGGTTGAAAAAATAACACTTTTTATATAATAACAGAAATTGATACCTATTATTATTGCGTAACAGTAATAGTAATAACAGATATTATGTGTCCTGTTAAACCCACGTCTAAGCGAAATAAATAAAGTACATTTGTATTATTACAATTATTCCAACGACTTCATTTTTTCTAGACACTGATGATTTTCTGTGATTGACCTGGTAAATAAATTTTGAACTTTGAGGGCCCCGGTTTTTTGCATTGATCCTCGCGTTGAATTCAATTTCGACTTGTAACAATTTGAAAATGTCTGTTAAAAGATGTATACTAAACTGCAGCACAACTCGTAAGTTTCTTCTTTATTACCTAATTAGATTACATCTACAAAATACATATCACGAAGCATCTTTGGAGCCTTGCTGCATCGTGACCAGAAAGCGTTTCAGCTCAATGATAAAGTAATAGCAGCAAGACAATTATTTTGGCTGCGGCCTCCAGGGAAAATGACCCTAACACCCACGTCCTGTCCGGCTTGTATATTTTATGTATTTATATATTTTGTTTGTTATATTTTCATAGATTTTCACATTTTGCATATTATAAATTATGCTCGGAAGGGATAGATAACACAAAAAGAACTTCTCTTTTCAAGACAATATCAGAAAAATGTTCGCAAAATATATACGTAATAAAATAAAAATATAGCATAAAGCTAAATGAAAAGCAGTAATTAATTAAAAAAAGGCACTGACATTCTAGCAGCATAAATTAAAGATAAAAGTGCCTCACATATATTCAGTTTAAGAGTGGCAGTGTGGCGCAATGCAAATGGCATATGCTGCCTTTTATGTTTTTATTACCTAATGTAATGCTAATAATGTTACCAGCGTTTAACGAAACGCACCGTTTAAATGACAGTATCACACTTGTCAAATTGTCATTGACACCTTTCTCCGGCAATAGAGCCGTTGAGATGCTTTGTAACGTCCACATTTTTCAACAACGTAAAACTATATGTTAACTGTGTTTTGGACAAGTAAACCTTTATATCGACTACCAAGGCATTTTCACTTCCCAGCCACAACGCACGTCTCTATTGTGGGACTATTAGAACGGGGGACTTGGCTTAACTAACAGAGATATGTCCATCCCCCAAAGTAGTTAACATGCAATACTTTGCAAGTAAGTTAATTAGTGTATAATCAAATTTCAAAACTTAAGTAACAAGATATTAAAATTGTTTATAGACAGTAAATTCATTAAATTACCAAAAGCATAGGTTTGCGTTCACAAATATGATTGTTATTATTTACATTGCAGGTGTTGGTGTCCTCCGTTAGAACATTAGAAGACGTGAGACTGCTCAAAGCTACTATGTAAACTCTGCATTAATATAGATTTTTCAAACTGCACCCATCCTTGTTAGCTGACATTTCACATTATACTTATTGTATTATTATTCCAGTGTAATTGATTATTAGAAACATTAAAAATGAGTATCTAATTTGTTTGTTAAATAATTTGATAAAATAGCAAATGGTTTTATTAAATAACTGAGAACAGATTGTTTGTTTATATATAGAACTTAATGAGAGATTATAAACCAAGTGGTAAGTAAAATTACAACAAAAGTGGGGGAATTGGCAGCACTTTTCAAGGGTGTGGGGGTACCACTGTAGATAGCACTTAATCATAGCTAGGGCCACCCGTTCAATCCTTTCCCTATTTCACTAAATGGTATAGCAGGGCATGGCTTGTGTAGTGAGTGTAACTGAAGGGCTGCCAAAGCATATAAATAAATAAATCATTTGAGCATTAACCTCATTAAATTCAGACAATTCATCCTATTAACTATTAATAATGTAATACTGTGTGATATTGTACGTCTTTTAATTACCAAATATAAAATATTGCCTCTGAGTTTCTTGCCGTGTTGTTAGGAGAGGCTGAGTAAGAAACTAGCAGTAAAATGTATGTCATTAATTTTATGAGTTATGTTGTTTTCTTTCATGAAACTCTTCATATCACCAATATGTTTAAGAATGTTTTTAGTGAGAATCAAATTGATTTTAATTAATAGACACTTGAAGAGTTGAATATGTTATTAAAATTAAGAGATTTTCAACCTCCACTTAAATTGTTTTAGGTGTTTTAAAATGGTGTAAAAATTATCAACAATTATACAAACTAAAAGCCAAAGGTGTAGAGCCTATAAGAGATTTTGGAAACGATAGTGCACTGGTATGCGAACCAAAGGTCTTTGCATACAATCTGAAGGTAGCACAGTATTGCAAGTGCTGTGTTATTTTAGTGAGTTTTTCAAGGATATGCGATGTGCTCTAAACATTTCGATGAGTTGTGATGTGATGTTCTAGACAATAGTGGATGTAGAAAAATTACATTGTTTAAAAATAAATGATATTTGAACAGATGTCCATATTTCCTTCAGCTGCATCCAATAAAAACATCCAAATTGATAAACTCCAAGCAATCTCTCTCTGTAGTAGTGTAATAGTTGTATCTCAATGTGAGTACTTACCCTGGTGGTAAGCAGTTAAGCAATAAACAGGAGTAACAATGACCCATGTGAAATGCATGTAAGGAATTTATTTCATTGTAATTACAGCACGGGTGGGTTGCAGTAGCAGCACGAGCGAGTTGCACCAGCAGCACAAGCGAGTTGCATCAGCAGGACGAGCGAGTTGCACCAGCATGATGAGCGAGCAGAGTGGGAGTTGCAAAGCCTTTTGATTGAGAAGTAAATGGGTGGTACAGGAAGCCCGTATTACTTGAAGGAAACGTGCAGTGAGAGTTGCCCGTAGAACGGAGACAGCGCCCACGCGTGTCACTCTCATACCGAAATTTTTATTTCAAGTATTCGGCGGCAAGTAGAGTAGATGGAATAAAATATAAAATAGAGTACGCAGCGTCCCAAAGTGTTGCGATTGCGCAAGGTAGCCAGGATGATCAGGATGGTCGGCAGGATGAGACGTGCTCATACTTACCTATGCCGAAGATGAAACATAATTATTTTGAAATCGAGCTAATTAGCTAAGAAGTTCGTTAGTCAGAGATGGCCAACGTTTCAATGAGCATTACTTTTGCGGAAACGAACAGAACGTTCCGGAAGCGATACAAACGAGCCAAAGCATTCGGATCTCTTTTACGCCGTCATCCTCAATCGCACTGTTAATGACGTGAAATTTCTTATGTAATTAATGTTTGCTTTAATTTTTTATTAATTCTGCAGGGTTTTCTAAAAATATACAACCAGACGTTGTTTTCATCATCATCATACACAGATGAATTGTTTTGATTTGAGAGGAAACTATCGTTATACCCTACAGAGCAGTCATAAAAAACGTTTTATTTAATTGCTCCTTTTTTGTAAATGGGCAATAGCAAATTGTTGATCGTCAGAAATAAAGCTTTTTTTTTTAATCAAATAGACTAGCGCTCGAGTACGCTTCCACCTGATGGATGGTAAGCGGTAATGTATAAATCTGTTCTCTTGAAAATTCCCACGCCATACCTGGACGGAAATACTGACACCGGTAGACTTCCAATCCTTTCCCCAGTTAGAGACTGCGTCTGATTTGAGACTCAACCGCTCAACTATAGCCATTGTTTGTACCTGTACTTGATTTCGACCGGTCTGTGGTATTGCCTAGCACCTCTCTGCGGCTGCTCTTATCAGCGCGCCCAATGATATCGGAGACAAAAAGAAATTCTAGCGTTCGTCATTTGGGTTAGTTGAGCACCTTCTTTGACCACATTGTTATCAGAGCTTACTGTGCTCCTTTCCTGGCTCCCTTCATGCGAAGAATATTTTCGTTAGTTTTATTTGTACGTTTAAAATCTTAGGTCCCTTTCAGATTACTGCAGTCCGCTTCCACGATCTCGAAGGTATACTTAACCATGTACGTGTGGCCCACGCGCACAAGTCGCAAACCAAGAACAACGAAACGCTGCGATCTTGTGAACTCGCTCACTGACACCCTGACCGACTTTCCTATACTTTTGGGTAAAATTTTTATAGAAATGTGAAGCAAAGAAAGCATTTTGATAAAACAAAATGAACTTGTAGAGCAGGTGCACCCGCGGCTGCCTCTAACAATCTTTGGACGTGATGCGGGTGTCAAGGCAGCCATTTGTCGGTTTGCTGCCGCCCAGCTTGCGACCGGAGGCCAGCGGCTTGACCTGTCTTTTATAAATCTGAATGCGAGTGGCGTGTTCCTTTTTCGCCGCTCACGATAAAATAACATCTCGTTGTCGTTCCGGTCCCGTCGGTGCCGCCGGTGCCCGCTCATCATGTTACATCCTGCGCCACTCGCGCTCCGAGACTCCGCTCAGCTCCTACTGTCATGGCCCACCGTTCGTGTTGGTGCTGAACTTCCGGTTTTCCATAGGTGAGTATTTATGATATCTGTATACCGTACCGTTGTGTTTTTTAACTTGTTCTCGTGCCTAGTTCGTTGCTGCACCAGACTGATCTGCGACAGTGGCAGAGGGAAACGGAAAAGGGGAGACTGGAAGAAAGGAAATTATCGAGCCGTCGTGATTTATAATCGATTGGAAATAAAGTGTACAGGAATAATTCAATGAGATAAAATAGTTTGTATTTGTGCAACTTCAAGTTCAAAGTTTCTTACAGTAAGTGCGGTTACAGTGTACAGTTAATCTGACACGCCGTGGCCACATTTAACTGCTTGCCTGATGCTACAGTTTACACAACGTACGGACGTAAAGCTATCGTTTAATAACGATATTTATTTTGAATGTACTGTCCTACATCCACCCCGGAATACTTTTGACGACGAAGTGTCCGGCGCCGCGTGCTCGCCCGCGGTTTCCTTTGCAATTACGCCACGCCACGTCCACGGAACGAATCGGAAGTCTAACAGGTAGGTAGAGTGCCGCGATTCCGGCGCGATTCCGACGCGGCTCCGGCGCGTTGTTACTAATGAACGCTTGAGGTGTGGGTGGTGGCCGCGGACTGCTGCAGCGGGCGCACGCTGCGCGGGGCGGCATCGCACGCTGCGACTGCGCCTAGCTCCTGGTCAGGTACTCGTTGGCGATGTGGCGCCAGTCAGTGTCGTCGCCTTCAGGATTGGGTTTACTCTTGCGGATCTTGCGAAGCAGCTCCCAGCCGTGCGCCTTTTCAGTGGAGGTGACGTACATGTTGTTGGGGTCTTGTTCCAGCGTGTAAGCCCCGAGGATAAGGCTTTGTACCAGTCGCGCTGAGACTAAAGTCTGAACAGAATGATAAAATGTAAGTAAAGTACGTAGGACGTAGTGGTAAAGTAAATATATTGAAGTGGACCTTCGCGCAGGTAACTCGACCAAAACTAAATATTGTGGATTATCAGCTCGCGGGCACTGCCTGCGGTTTTACGATTTATTTTTGTTCGGCGAAGGGGCGACACGAGCGAGACGTTCATCCGATGGCAGGTGATGCGCCCGTCCATGGCAATGGCAACGCGGCACTAGCGTTTAATGATATTTACAACTCTGCACTGTGCTCGTCAGCTGAGTCACTTTGTTTTAGGAAGCTGTCGTAGCGGGCTCTGGCGCCGGAGACTTGCTTATTGAACGAACGGCTTCAATTACCTTGAGCAGCCGGTACTCGTGGTCGGGCAAGCGGCGCGAGACGCTGTAGCCGGCCAGCAGCACGCCGCCGGCACGCGGCTCCCCTGTCAGCAGCATCATGTAGGTCATCGCGATAGCCAGCTCGAACACATAACACGAATACTGGATGTCGCCGAAGTCGATGATACCTGCCACGCAGTACTCGGTGTCGCTGCGAATCACGGAATATGCAGTGAGCATGAAAGGAACATTACACGGTGGCGCGTTGCAAGAACGTGGCCAGGCGCAGAGGGGTAGCGGAGTTGGTCCCATTCAGTACCGAGACGGCAGTCTGTTGATGATAAAATTGATGAGAAACAAAAGGCGTGCAAAAGAGTTACCGGAAGCGATCGCGCTCACCTGCCACCCGGCTTGGGCCCCACGATGACGTTCATCTCATTGATGTCGCCATGGATGACCCCCTGCTCCAGCTCGTCCAGCTGCGGCAGCACGGCGTACTTGAATTCCTCTATTACCTGCAAACAAATGCACCTCGTCTATTTAATTTAAACTCTGACAAGTTTAATACTTTCGTGAACGCGTACGTCCCTTTACCCGGATGTCGGAGATCGCTAATATTCGAACCCGAAACCATTCGCCGGTCGCGCGCGCACTGCGCAGTGCATACATAGTAATGTATGCACTGTAGTGTTCCGGTTTGAAAAGCGTCGCAGCTAGTATAATTACTGGGGTAACAGGACTTAACATCTTATGTCTTAAGGTGGTCAGCGCAATGTGGTGCTAAGAGTACAGTCTTAACTAGCGCCACGTTGTTATTGGCAGGAGTGTCACTTACCATCAGGTGAACATCCTCATAGTCTCGTCGCTTCCTTTAATTAAATATATATATATATAGTTTTAAATCTGTACGCGGCGGTCATGCGACAATATGAAAAACTTACCTCCTCCGCGAGGTCCAGTTTTTCAGCATCTTTGATCACGTATTTAAACTTGTCCAGTTCGGGCACCTTGCTCAGCATCCAGATGTGCTCCCGCCCCACCAAACCTGAGTGGTTGAAGTTCTGCAAGAACCATTATTGATAAGAACTGTTTGTAGAGTCTCGATAGCCGGGGACGCCCGGCCATGTCGACGAGTGCGACACTCGCAGCGGCCGAGCTGGGCGGCACCTCGCGCGGGTTTAATGATATGATGACCTTACCTTATTCTGACTTATTTTACACAGATTGCAGAGTAATAGTTGCAATTATGCAGAGGAACATTATTAAGTATTTGCAGCAGCAGGCAGGCGAACACTGCGCTACTTAGCATCCATTCAAGCTGCGGAAGTAGCTCACTGAATAGATGAACGTCGCGTGGAAATAAATAAATAAAGTGGTGTGGAATGGTGCGTGCGGTGTAGATGCGATGCACGTGTGCCGGCCCACCTGCAGCTTGCCGTCGAGATTCGCGACGAACTCGCCGAGCTGGTAGAGCAGCGCGTCGGAGCGCGGCGCGTCCCGCAGCGGCGCGCCTGGCACGTAGCGCAGCAGGCGCACCGCGTGCCGCCGCCCGCCCAGCGCCTCCAGCGAGTGCAGCTGCCCGAACACGTTGCGCACTGGCCGCGGGCAGCACACCGACCGCGTGTCTGTGCCACCACCACGGACCATCACTCACACGGAATCACGCCATCGCTACTAGTCCTCGCTCGCCTGCGCTACTCACCTAGGAAGTTCATGACCTCGTTCTGTGCCTCCACCGCGCCGAGGTTCTGCGAATCCATCGAGTTCATGATCTTGAGCACGTATCCGTGCGGGCTTGGCTCCACTATCAGCGGGTTTTTCACGTTGGGGTCTTCGGTGATCTTGTAGTTCTTGTCGTCGTACCCTGCCAGCTCCATGAGCTCTAGCACCGAGATACCGTACAACCGCTCTACCAACAACTTGACTCCTTCGCGGTCTATTTCCGGGCGGATCAACGTCCCCGGCTCCAGCACCGGACTCGCCTTGCGATCTCCCATTTCCGCAGTTGTCTGCCAACAAACCTGAAAACAACCAACATTTTATAAATTTTTTTACACAACGCGCCCACGAACATGCTCGGAACAAATTTGTGAACAATTAATGTGGTAAATAAAATATATTATCGCGCACTACCCCGCTCAACCCCGCTCAAGCCGCTCGACCCCGCTCAACCCGCTCAACCCCGCTCTGCACATACCACAAATCCAAAAACTTATTAGCATATTTGATTATTCAATAAGAAAGTGGTCATAATTCTAGTTCTTTTATTTTTTTGCGTTAAATCTATTTATTTGAATAACAAAGGTTATGGCCGCACTATCGCACTCTTCGCCGAGGAGTCGCCTCGTCCTAGACGCAGTGCCTCCGCTCCGTTCGTCGGCGGACGTGTTCTAATCGATTTGGTACTTTAATGTTACAAACAATAGTTTCAATTTTATTATTGTCATAGATTGAAATAACTGTAGTACGACAAGTTCAAAACTATATCCTGTTATATTCAACCAAAGCAACAATGTAAACGATGACCGGACAGTAAATAGATGTTTGTCAAATAAACCTCAAGGCCTAATAAATTTGTTAAGCCCACTGTCGCCGCGCGCGACCTGCCGGCGAGCGCCGCGCACCACCCGCCCCGCCCCGCCCCGCCCCGCCCCGCCCCGCCGCGACCCGCACGCGTCACGCGACCGCTGCGCGCGCGCCGCCCGCGCGCTTGATAAGGATTAAACACAGAGCCGGTGGCGGTTTAACAATCTACGGGTCATGGAGCCAGGTCCACGAGCCCAGTATCAGATGAGCTGTGAGAGTCGACATGACTTCCAACCGCTCAACATCAGAAGAGAACAGAGGGTTTGTAGCTCGGACAAATGTTTTTTTTTAAATTAATACTAAATACACTTTCAACCGATCGTAAATTTTTACAAGGAAAATCTAAATCGGTCTAGTCCTTTGGTAAATGTACACACACACACGCAAACGTGCTTTTATTGTATTAGGAATGATGTTCTCTTCTTACGTAAGTATGACAATGCAGTCCGCCTTCGCGCTGGTGCGGCGGAGAGACTAGGCAATCACTGCTGCCGGAAGATACGTTGCCGATCGAAAGAATAACCGACGCCAGGTCAGACTCGCGGGCACGAGTTCCAGTAGAGTACGAACGGTACACGAGAAAAACAGCTCACAACATTACGCTATTTGAAATGTGTACTTTGTTCGTGCTGGGGGACAACGCGGCGCCGGTGCAGTCCTCGCACGGCGGCCGCCAGCTCGCAAAGGTTCGGGTCGCAAACACTGCCCTTAGAATATCAATGCAACGCGCAAGGCGTTGACATGCATAGCGTACCACAGCCACAGCTTACAACACTAAACACAAAAACGAAAAAAAATTGTCCTCGCGCTCACCTGATCGCGTGTGCGTGTGGGTGCGCGTGCGCATGCGCGTCCGCCGCCCGAGTGCTCGCCGCACGCCGCCGCCGCGCGCTTATGAGCGGCCGCCGCACGCCGCACGCCGCCCGCCGCCCGCCGCCCGCCGCCCGCCGCCCGGTTCAACTTAACCAACAGCAAGGCGGAGAGGTGCCCGATGGAACGTTACCGTTTAATCCGTTGCATTAGTAGTGCGGGCGCGCTGCACTCTGCTGGAACTTCTCTCGGAGCGGTAACGTTTGGATGTTATCAAACGAAACAATGTAGCGATAGAGAGGACTACGAACCTGTTCACGGAGCGGGCGCGGCTGCGAGCGAGCTTCAGATTCCGCGAGGGGAGCGCAATATGGAGCAGTGACTCATCCTGACAAGCGCCACGTCTCTATACGCAAATGTATGTGTAGGTTTATCACTCACCATCAGGTGAACGTTCCGCTCCCTTTTTTATACATAGAAGTTTTGAAGCGTAATTAAAAGTTTTTTTTTATATTGAATAGAAAGCTTTGCATGTTGGCTAGAATGTTACTGTAAGTGCTTCAAGTTGTCTCTCTGTCAGTGTTCACCGCCTGCACAGTGTATTCATCTCGTTCTATTGGAAGTTAACCTAAATACAAAGCTACCCTTCTGAGGCGTGTGAATTCATGCAATTTTTTTTGTATTATGAAAATTTGTCAACCAAATGAACAACGCGGTGGTCACGCTGCGCCCGGTTACTGATCCGGGGAATGGCACGAAATTCATTGCTCTTCACTTAGCGCCTCGGCAATTGGCGGCGTCGCTTGTGTTGTGTGTGTGTGTGTGTGTTTATTGTTTATATATATATATACTTAACATCATCATCATCATCAACCGATAGACGTCCACTGCTGAACATACATACAATATATATATTGCTAACGTAACCGCGACGCAAGTCACGCGGCTCCCCGCATCTGAAGAGTTCACGTATGGAAGATGTATTTATTTCTCGCGTGTAGTATCTCCGCGCTTATCAATATAACAATACAATCCGTCCTCGTTATCAGTGCGTCAGTGCTCCTCCTCCTCTTTCCCTTCCCCGCCCCGCACCGCCGGTGCAGCCCGGTGCGCGTGCACGCGCGCGTCTCTGCATTTCCACCAAACTTGATAATTTAAAGCGTTCAGCGCACTTCTAGTCGTCTTCCGGCGCTCTGTTTGCGTTCGGGAGGAAATTTTTAAACGCAACAGATCAGTCACGGCGGAGTGACAGGCGACGAGATAAGGAGCCGGGGCCGGCGACCCGACGATGCGCTGCTCCTCTTAACACAGATGTAGCCCCACGGTGCCGTCCTCTGTGACATTAATTGGATATCTTCCGGTAATGTCGTTTCTCCTTCGAGTGTCCGGTCGGGCCGTCAGAGAGCGCTGCGAGGGTCGGTTCCGCCTCTCGCCGGGGGGTGTCGCTACTTTATGATAAGATCTTTGCTTTTACGACATTCATTTTTAAAAATCCTAACTCGCACCACGTTGTTATGGACAGGCGTATCACTCACCATCAGGCGAACGTCGCGCCAGTCTCGTCCGCTTTGTTAATTAAAAAAAAAAACTCGGTGCTTTAAAAACTGGTGGTGACCGTACTGGACTTATTTGTGGCACACGTGAAATGGAGACACAAGCCGTCGACGTCCTGCGCATCACGACAAAGCGATTCGCCTCAACCCTCTTGATACGAACAGCGAAGGATTGGATAGAACAGCCTGCCGGCGTCAGTGTTTCCGCCCAGCCATGCCGTGGGCTTGCTCGTGAACAGGCTACTTCTAAACTAGTGCGTGCGCGTCGCTGCCGGAGACTGCATCGCCGCTCACCACCGGATGGGTTCGTAGTCAAACGCTAGTCTATACAATTAAAAAAAGGAAGCGCGGAGGTCGGATTCCGGGATAACAAATCCCGGCAGGGGATCTGGAGGACCTCGTAATCTTAATTTGTCAAACTTTTGGTACTATTTATAAAAATTTGTGAATATTGTGTTTGTAAAAATGTTGGAATGCATTCAGTAGAAATAGTTAAATTGATATTAAAGTTGTATCGTTTGCTGTTAGAGTGAGACCGCGGCGCTGCTCCTCCTCCGCGAGGAGCTGCTCGCTCCGGGGTTCGTCTTTCCGGTAGTCATGCTCACCCGTACACAATTATACATAGCTTACAATGAAAAAAAAAACAATTCATTGATAAATATCAAATTTGAATAATCATTTTAATTTCTCCTATGATTGTGTTCGCAGGGAAGTGCCCACACTGAACTTTAACGAATTCGATACTTTGCGGAGCCCAGCAGTGGGCCTGATCGGTTACTTTTTGTGTTTCTGTTTAGCGGCGAGGAGATCTCTATTGTAAAAGCCACCGCCGTTGTTTAAACTCGGACGTTAAGCATTACCAACTCCTCGCGTTGTGTAAGTAGACGAGCTTCTGTCGGTGAAGTTCACGCACTCCGTTTAACAACAAACCAATGCGCGTAACCGGAGCTGCATTGTGTCCGCAAGACCTGCTGGGGTCGCAACAGAATGCCCGGAGCGGCAGGTGTACGTGGGTCGGTAGGTGGTAGCTAGCGTCCGGCGAGTGTGTTCCTACACCTCCCACCTGTACCAGTTCACACCAGACACCTGCATTACAATCACCGCGTTCCTCCCAGGCTGCGTGAGTACGTAACACTGACGTAAAACTAAGTTAGGATCAGTTAGCGTGTGGCGTGTGTTGTCCTGGTGTTCAGCCGCCGGAGTTCGATATTGATCAGGTGGTTTGTGAGAGTCTGTAATCGGGTCTATTGTACCATAGCGGTATGGTGACCGCGCCACCGCCACCGCCGCCGCCGCAGCCGCGCTAATCCAAATTAATCCCGGGACACGCGCCCAGCCGAGTACCAGTTCAACTACTTTCCATTATCCATTAGATGTGTACGGTGGTGGCGAGGGAGAGAGGGAGGGAATGGGCCGCAGTCGGAGCGCCCGCTGCAGGGCGGAGGGTGCGAATGATTTTTAAATTTGTCGTGACGGCTCGAGAGGCGTGCTGTTGACAACCGGAAGGGTTCTGGTATTGACCCCTCGCGCGCTAATCCGGTGACATTGTGAACTTGGTACGGTTAGCTAATTAAATGACGACGCTTTATTACGGGTCAACTCGCGTCAATTGTGTGAATAGAAGCGGGCACCTGTAGAGGGGATTCTGGTGGGTTCCCAGAGTGACAACAAAACAGTGTTTCGATTCGTTTGGTACCAGCGGGCTCTTGGTCCTCGGCTGTGTGCTGTGGCGAGCGGCCAGCTGCAGGCAGCGACCGCGCCTCGCGGGCTGGTGAGCGCGGGACGATTCTTTGATCATCACTTCGCGTACAAGTTTAATTCCAACTGTCCTTATCAAGGCGCGTGTGGGGGCCAGCCGGCAAGGAGCCGCGCGCCGCCGCCGCCGGGCCCCGCGCGCGGCTCTCCTTACGCCGGCGGGCGCTACACTTTGACAAATCTTGTTTCACGCTCGGCGTGCGTTCGCAAAGTGTGTGCCGCCCGCCGCCGCCCGCCGCCGCACGCCGCCGCACGCCGCCGCACGCCGCCGCACACCGCCGCGCGCCGCGCCACTGTCGCCCTACCGCCGCACGGCATTGGGCGGGCCCGCCGCGAAGCCGGTGCAAACACAAATTTGTCGCCGACTCCTCGGGCGAAACACTCTCTCGATAGGAATCTTGTTAAAGGAAACGTCTTTTTCAGCTTCCATTGTCTACAATTACTTGGCTTTGTCGTCTGGAGCAGGTTGCGGTCCCGCTCCGACACGCGCCTCACTTTGGATCCTCTCGCTCGGCCCACCTTCGGTATCCAAATCTGTGACTTCCCACCGACTCGGTGACTTCAACGTTTTCTTTTTTAATTATTTTTCACTTTTTATGGTTTCGATTGGTTCCGCGTGGTGGGGTACGATCAGAGCTTCGCTTTGCAACCACCACCTCCGTCTCCCACGCACTGCCGACGCCAGTCTACCGTAAGGTACTAATCCCGATAAGAACATAATCTCATCCTACTCAGTTTTTTCTTTGTGGTCCCCCCTGCGTGTGGTGGTCATTTGTCACTTAACATCCTAATTTTGCTTATCTCTATACATTTTATTTACTATATACTCTTCTTGCATCCTTTCTTTTCTATCATCCTCTACTTATCTATCATACTTTTCATCTCCTTTCATGCTCCATCCCATTTCCTTTTCTCATATCTCCCTCAAGTGAAGACAGTCGCCTCGTCATCGTCAACCTGAAACAAATAATCACTTTGGCATATTTCGTCTTTTCTTCTTTCTTCTTCTCCTTCTTTTTAGTGCACTATTGCTTACATTATTTATTTATTTAATTACATTGCTTTAATTACTATTTTCTTCTTGGTCTGTTATCTATCTTATTTATTTATAAAGAAATTTTTATTATTATTTATTTCTTTTCATAGCATCTGCTATCACTGTTATGGAGAAGTTTATGAAAATTTGGCGACTTTCGTCTTTACTCATCAGGGAGGCAATGGTTTCCTCTGTGAGCTGTCTCCCCAGCTCCGCTTCCAGCTCCAATCTCTGCCATCCGTATAAGGGACAGGAAGTCAACAAATGCACCACGGTCTAGTGAACCGCCGGGTCACAAAAACACGCGGAACTCTCCTTGAGCTTGAACCTGTGAAGGTACTCGGAAAATCCTACGTGCCCAGTGAACATCTGGACCAAGGCCATGTCGAGCTCGAGCCGGCGAAGCGAACGATATGCCGACGCGTCGTCTGGGAAGAAAATCCTCGTTGTCGAAGCCGTCGTACCTTGCACGTACCTCCTGTTCCATACGTCAAGCGTCTTCAACCTGAGCTGACGCTTGACGAAGAAAACGGTGCAATCCTCGTACACCGGTCTTCTTTTATCCTTCAGGTCCGCTTTCTTGGCCAGTTGGTCCGCCCCCTCATTACCCTCTATCCCCACGTGCGCCTTTACCCAAAACAACCTTACGTCTGTCCCTTTTGCCCGCGCTTTCATTACGTTCTCTTTCACTTCAAGCGCAAGAGGGTGGAGGGTGTCTGGTTTTACGACTGTTTCAAGGGCGGGCCTCGAGTCGCTAAGTACGGCGCACGAATGCGCCGCCCCGCTGGCCGCGTACTCCGGCGCTTTCACCAATGCCAGCAGCTCTGCCTGGTGTACGGTGCGTTCCACATGACGCAGAACGCCGCACCCACCTTGTCGTCGATGCGGCTGCCGTCGGTTTAAATGGCCAAAGCGGCAACCGAGATGACAAGTTGGACCTCCTCCACACTTTCCCCCAAGCAGGAGAACTCCACACCAACCTGTTCAGACGGGTGTGGTAGCCTCAAGTAGCTGGCTGGAACCTCCAGCTCCCGGTCTCCTAGCACTTCCCGAGAGTGGCCGCGCTTTACCTCAATATCCTACTCAGTTTTCAACCTCTTGATCCCTTCGAGGACAATGTTACCGAGTGATACGACGCAGTTGGCGCCTAACGGGCGCCGGCGGTTCCTCGCCGCGCAGCCTCCGCGCACCTGTAGCCTAACCCTTGCAATGAGTTAAAATACCTGGTCTGGCCATAAATTCTGTTACTGCATGAAAATGCATTGTTTTTTGTTAATGAAGTAATGTTATATTATTAAAACGCATACCTACATATTCATTAATGTTAGCAAAAAAGTAAAAAACTATTCTATTCGAAATGGCCGCTTTTGGCTTTTATACGGGCCCTTCATCTGTTTGGTCACGTATCACGAATCTATGGATTTACGCACTGCCTCCAAGGGAAATGTCCACCACCGCCACCGCCGCCGCCACCGCCACCGCTTGCTCCAAAGATTTTTTAAGAGACTCAATGTCACCGTGTCGTTTAGGGCAGCAGCAGACCGTGTCCTCTAAAACTGACCATAATTTGAAGTCTAAAGGGTTGAGGTCTGGGCTACATGAGGGCCAGTCTTCAGGCCTTATAAAGTCCGGAAGGTTGGTTTCAAGCCAGCCTTGGGTAGTTCGTGCCTTGTGACCAGGTACAGAGTCCTGCTGGAAAGTCCACGGTATATATTTAAAAGGTGTATTGCTGAGAGGTTTCACAACATGATCCACGACTGCATCTTGATACACTTTGGCTGAAGTTTCCACTCCTTTTTCACAAATATGTAGTTTTGTGACTCCTTGATAAGACACGCCTCACCATGCCGTCACCGACGCAGGATGATGACCATGACCACGTTGTACATTTTCAACCACCACCACTTGAGCAGCTTCTTCAGAACTGTGAGCGTACACTTTATCATTTTGCTTCTTGCAGTGTTCTTCAATCGTGAAAATGTTTCCATCAGTAAAGAGGATATTTCCGTGCCTTTCGCCTGCCTGTCGTATCGCGATAGAAGGTCTGTTCGCTTTGATCGATCCACTCCATCCATCTTTAATTGTGAACATTGGTTTAAGACATGTCCTGTATATTCACGATAAGCACCGACCACCGAGCTTCAGGTCTTGTTTTATAATACGCGACAGAGTCCTAGCGGGAATCTTTATTTCTCGCGATAACATTTTATGATTTGCTTCCTAATAGGGTTTCCACGAATTTTGGGTTCAACAACATTAACAAACAGCCTTTGTAGTTGTAACAGCTAAGAGGAAGTGTTGTTGTATCTGTTGATAGTACGATATACGAACATACGGCTGATAGCAAGCTTTTCAAGTGTCTGCAATATAACCGACCGGACCGGACCGGCTCCATACCCACTTTGTGCAAGGCGATCCCATTTCCTTTAACACCCCCACCCCATTCAATATTGTAATTTGATAATGAACACGAACAAATATGTGAATTGGCGCAAAATCGAAACAAATTTTTAAAATAATATACGTGTTCCAAATTCAAAATAATCAAAAAGTAAAAAAAAATAAAAGTTTTTATGTAACAGTATTTATGGTCAGGCTAGTTACATAGGTAGTTAAGCTTTGAATTCAGGTTTACTGCTACTAGTTCTCTGTTGCCGGAGACAGTCTAATTAGGTACCACCGCAGTACCTATTTCTGCCGCCAACAGTAGAGTGCAAACATTACTGTATACGGGTTTGAAGGGCGCTGTAACTAGTGTAATTACTGGAATAAGAAAACTCAACATCTTATGTCTCAGCCACGAGCGCAATAGGGTACAGTATATCCAGCCCAACAAGCGCCGCGTCGATATGGGAGGAGGTATCATTTAAAATCAAGTGATAGTCACGCTTGTCTCGTCGCTTCATTGCAAAAAAAATTTACACGATACGAAGGCGACACTGCTTTTTCAAATCTTTATTTTGGAAGTTTCCACGAGCTGAGCATGTGGAAGTTGTAAGCATTATTAGGGTATTAGAATAGATGAGCGTACGTGTTGCCTCCGAACCCAAGAAAGCCACCCCCTCCCCGCGCGCGCTCCCGCTGACCTCGGACGCGCACTTAAAAACAAATAAAAAAGTAATAAAATCCAGCAAGGGTTCCCACCACCCTCGCCGCGCTACCGCTGTTGCCCCTTTTTTGCATTTGTATGGACGAGTTATTCCTTGAAGATGCTATTTTAACCATTTTTTCGGCGATCTGTCACCATTACCCCGGAGTCGCGATCGCTCCGTGTCCGCGACACGCCGGCCGCCGCGCCCTGGCGCGCCTCGGCACACCCCGGCGCACCCCGGCACGCCCCGCGTGTTAAATTGAGAGAAGTATATCAGCGAGCGAGTGACCGAGAACCGGTTTAGCGTTCACCTCGGCACGGGCGCCGAGTTGCGGCAGGCCGCTCCGCACCGGCACTGTTTGCGGCAGAATTGTTCCACAAACACCTCCATCTCCACCCACTCCTCACCACCACCCCTTTGAATTAACGTGCTTCACGTGCAGTTCCTTTGTGGAGGAGAAATGAAGATGGCGGTAGAATGCGACGCGGACGTTGTGAACTGAGCGCGGTGGACTATGGCAGCTGCGGTACCTCACTGCGGCCGCACGGGAGCCCTTGTCGGACCTCGCCGACCCGCGCCGACCCGCGCCGGCCCACGCCGAGTCCGGCCCTGCGTTGCCACCATGCCAGTATTTTGTTAGTCGGCAGCTTTGTCGTATCCCGCGCGGCGCAGTTCCCAGCGCGGCTCTCGCTTGCGCGCGCGCCGCCCTCTCGCTCGCGCGCAAATGTTTGCTCACTCATCGGGCACGAGTGCGGCCGGGCCGCGCAGCGCTAGTGTTTGCACACTCAGCATCTGATATTTTGTCTTTGTTTGCGTCCGCACGTTTAAGAGTTGCTCTTTATGTTCTTTAGCTTTCTTGCTTTCCGTACGCTCCCCGCGCTGCCCCCTATCCTCTCCTCCGCTCCGTACACCCGGACCGGTGCTAATCACCTCCTATTGTATATAACTGAACTAACAGGAAGAAACAAACGATTTCTTTTCTACAGACTTACAAATGACCATGCTCTGCGCGGCGGTGCACGCGGCGGTGCAGTTCACAAGTTGCACTTCCAGCGCAAAAGTGCAGAGGCAGCTCCAGCGGCCGGCGCGTCTGCTGGATGCGAATGGATTCGTTTAGAGATTAAACCTTGTGAAACAAAACAGTTGTCGTCGCTGGTTTCGTTTGGAGCGTGCACAGGTAGGCCGCGCGTCGCCGCGATCCGGTTCCACTGGTCCCCAGCTCGCGAGGCGCGGCCGCTTCACTGTTTGGATATTTAAATGGACAATGTGTCGCAACGCACGGCAACGTTTCAGCGCTGGGTTATGCGCACGGTACATATTGGTACAGCCGCGCCCCCGCGCCCCGCGCCCCGCGCCCCCGCACCACCGCGCCCCCGCGCCCCCTATAAAACTCGGCAAATAAAACATTGTACTGGTAATAGAGTTTACGTTAGTAAATTACAACATTTCATACCACGCCCGGCGGCGGCTCTTATGAATTTACATCATTTCTATTTTTCACCCGAAAAACAAACTTGTCGCGGTGCGGGGGCGGGGCAGGAGGAGGGAGAAATTCAAGTTTCGAACGCTACCAAACATTATACCGCGCAATTGTTTGAGGAAAGCATGTGCGTGCGTGTGCTCGTGCGCATGCTTGCGATGCCGTAACGCATTGTAATTTCTTCGAGCAGAGTAACTGACGACACTGTACTGTACTACTCAATAATTACTGTGAAGTCTGCGCACACCGGCGCACCGAGTACCGTGTTTCGTGTACCGTGTACCGCGGCGGAGGCGGCGGTGGCAGGCGCCGTGCTGCGGGTGCCGCCGCCGCCGCTCCCGAGCCCCTTGCCTGGCCCGCGGCCGGCAGCGTGGGCTGCAGCGTAGGCTGCAGCGGACACACCACATGTAATTACATGTCCATTAAATGATTCCGCGAACAGCAGTGAACAACAAAAGCAATTTCCCGTCAGAGGCTGGTCGTGTTACCGTCGCGGGCGACGGCGGGGCGCGGCGGGGGCTGTGCAGCGGGGTCGTGTAATGGGGCGCAATAATTTAATCATTGTTTGGGAACAACATATTGAGTTCTCTTTTGTGTAACAGAAAAACATCGCGCAAAAACTGTATTCACGCGAAATAACGTGAACGTTTCCGACTCCCGGCCGCCCGCTCCGCTTCACCCTCAACTTAAGTATTTCTTGAAACGCTACTCATTTACTGGGTGGTAAGCTCGTAGCAGTAAGCCAATTGATGACTCTTTCTTAGCCGGCGATGACGCTGACGGTGACGCTGATGGTAACGGTAGTAGTGGATGGTAAGGATACACTGCCAATAACTAATTATTATCGAAATGTTTCAAAGACTATACCGCGGTGCGACGACACCCACTCACTCCACCCCTGGCAGGTCCACGGCGGCGGGCAGCTCGCCATCGCCGCAGATACGATTTTCTTTACATCGGAATGTTTTTATTATTATTCCTATATCCTTTACAACCCGTCGACCGGAAAACGGACATGGCTCTGTTGTGCAGAGTTGTGTCCACTTTTTGTTTATCTATTCTATTTTTATTGTACGGTTTGACCGTTTACATTACAAGAAGAGTTTAAAAGAATCTTGGACTCATTGACAACACATGTGATGAGGAAATAAGCCTACGTCGGAAACGGATACAAATAGTAGCGGCGCGCGGCAGCTGCACCGCTGAGGTTTTTCTTCCCGAAACTAGAAAATAACGTACCGGCGGGAGCAGCAAGGAAAACCAATTTCACGCACAGATCCGTGGTATGTAGACCTTACTGTGTACAGATGTAAGGTGGCCGGCGCACCCCTGGGGAGCCCGGGGAGGACCCCTGACCTCCCGTCTGCACTCGAACCGGAGCTTCGCGTGAGGCTGACTACACATGATGAAGATAACATTCTGATCTAAAGCCATCAACGAGAGGAATGTGTTTAAATATAAATATAACTTTGATGTAAAACTAAACTATCCAAATATTTATTTGTATGAAGCCAACGCGAGTTCACCCGCACGCTTCCGAAAACATTTAATAAGGGTGTCGAAGGGTGCAGTTTGAACGCGTGATATTGCGATTTGCCAAATGTCCACATGTTCACCAGTGGACATAGTTACGTTATACGAGGTCCGCAACAGGAAGCAACACTATAAATGTCCAATATTCTATTCTCCACTACGTTATCGACCAGTGAGAACCTTCAAGGTCTGCCCTCCCTTGTGCGCTATGGCTCATCCACTTCACTGCGTCCTCCCTCATTACTTATCACACATGAACGACGTGTCTTCATTCACCTGTTATAGTGCCATCACTTCGTTTGTTCCATCTTCAGGTATAACTTTATCTCCTACCTTAAGTTTAGTTAAATCTCTAAGACGCGTCTCATATCACTGTACGGTTTGCTCTGTTGCCGTTGTTGTAACATTGCTTTACATTGAGATGGATCAACTGGATTAGGTTTTAACAATTTTTCACAAAGAAATAATTTGCCGCGCAGCCTGCGGCCCATTAGCAATTGTGCAGGAGAGTCCAGAGCACTGCGCGGAGTGTTGCTGCACTTGAACAGCACTAGTGCAGGACCGCAGTTTCCGTTTAGTCTTAGCCAACAGAAGTTTAATTGTTTGTACCGCGCGCTCACTTTCACCATTGGCCTCTGGATAATTTGGTGCAGACGTGGCGTTATTGAAGCCCCACTCCTCACTAAATTTCTGAAAATCATGGCTGCTATATTGTGTACCATATCACTACCTAATAAGGGTCTCCGGAACCCCGTGCCGAGAAATATTTGTTAATTACAGTTTTAGATGTTATATTTTCTAACTAGATCACACAGTACACAATTAGAATTATACACCACTAAAGTGGGGGAGCACTTTTTTCTAAATTCAAAAAAATGGGATCCCACTTTGAACCAGGGCTAGGATGGAATTTCATTTCGAATCATCGGTCCTTGGCTGGAGTGTTTGAGCTCTCCCTACAAATGCTGCACCGTTTCACAAATATTTCAATGTCACGCGACACCCCCGCCAATGCACTACCTGCCTTGCCTTGTGCGCCGCTCGCGCCGACCTACCCCTAAACGTGCTTCGTGGTCGAGTCGCAACATCTCAGCTCTGAGAGAAGGCGGTATTACAATTACACCATCAACCACATACAGTTCATCTTTGAGAGAACAATAGTTTTTTAAAATTTTCACACATGTGGTTGCCCTATGGCCACCCCAATTCTATACTAGCAAAAGCAGTTCGCCAGTCGGCAGAGTTGACTGACTGCTTTACTGGTATTTTGTGGTTTCTTGTGGAAATTGAATTAAATTATGATAATTGCATGTGTGGTATCAGTGTATGTGGACTATTTGAACTCCGCGCCAACTTCACTCCATTGGCTGGCACTGGTACTGGTACGCAACAAACCAATAAGCTATCAGCGACAAACTGACACACGATTAAGCTGCATAGGAATAAGATAGTGTTTTAGTACACTAAAATTACTTCTTGAAAAATTACTTTTTTTATTAATTTTAATTAATTATTGGGAATCGGAGTACTATTGACTATCATCTGTACGTGGTACAACATATTCTGTTCTAACTCGTCATCTACGAATGGATCTGGAAGTGGGGCACGGGATGGTACATCCGGAATATACTCGTGCATATATTTCCCGGGGTCGCGCCTTACAACTTACAATTAAATCGTAACCTTATTAGAATAAGTACCTTTCGCTGCAAGCGCGCGTGCACGGACGGGCATAGGCGGCATTTTGTAAATACCTTCCGAAGGTATGTGATCGGCTTCGGCGGCGACGCTTTGTTGATGGAATCTCTCGCAGCATCACCCAATAGCCACTGGTTCTTTCTCAATCTGAGCGGACTGGCGCTGCGCGTCCGACGATGCCCGCGAGGTGTACTCGACGGGGCTGCCGGCCTGCAGCAGCACGGCGCGCAGCGCGACGAGCGCTCCTCGTGCACCTCGTACACCTCGGCAAAGCGAGCGCGCTCCAGGGCACACGCTCTCCTTTACACCGTCAAACGCTTTCTGTTGCTTGTATTCCCAACACCAGGTAACATCTACTTTTCATAACATTGTTAAAGGAAGTGCACGCGCGCGGAATAGTTTGGTATATTAGGTTGGGGAGAAAGTTTGTTCGCATTTTTTAAGAAAATTCCAAACATATTTGAATATAGTTTATTTATATTTAAGTAAAGTACGTAGGTACGGCCTAAAGAGTTCTGAAGAGACCGAAACAGGTGGAAATCTGAAGGTGCAAGGTCAGGACTATACGGCGGATGCATTAACACCTCCCAGACGAACTCTTAATTATTGCTGAGTGGCTAAAGATGTGTGAGGTGTAGCGTTATCATGATGGGACACCACACCCCTTCTGTTGATTAATTCCGGCCGCTTTCTCTCAATTTCTTGCTTTAATCTCATCAGTTGTTTGCAGTAGAGTTCAGAATCGATGGTCGTGCCTGGTGGTAACAGCTCATAATGAATAATGCCCTTCCAATCCCACCACACACACAGCATCACCTTGTTGCGAGTTAACCCGGGTTTCACCACAGTCTGTGAAGCCTGACCGGCCTTTGACCAGGACCTTTTTCGCAAGTTCTTGTCGTACGTGAACCACTTTTCATCACCAGTTATCAGCTTCTTCAAAAATGGTTCGGTTTCATTACGTCGCAACAAAGAACCACAAACGAGTACACGGTTCATTATTAGGTTTCTTTCAGTGAGCTCGTGAGCTCGTGAGGTACCCAAATGTCGAGCTTTTTGTGTACCCAGTTTTTTTCAAATGCGCCAAAACCGTTTTGTGATCAATTCCCAGTTCTTCAGCTACGTCGTAACTACTGATATGCCGATCTTGCTCCACTTTTTCAAAAATGGCATCCATTTTATCCGTAATAACGTGCACCGCCACCGCGCACCACCACCGCGCACCACCACCGCGCACCGCCACTGCGCACCACCACCGCGCATCACCATCGCGCACCGCCACCGCACACCACCACCGCGCACCACCACCGCGCACCACCACCGCACACCGCCACCGCGCACCACCACCGCGCACCGCCACTGCGTACCACCACCGCGCATCACCATCGCGCACCGCCACCGCGCACCACCACCGCGCACCGCCACCGCGCACCGCCACCGCGCACCGCCACCGCGCACCGCCACCGCGCACCGCCACCGCGCACCGCCACCGCGCACCGCCACCGCGCACCGCCACCGCGCACCGCCACCGCGCACCGCCACCGCGCACCACCACCGCGCACCACCACCTCGCACCACCTCCGCGTACCACCACCGCGCGCCGCCAGCTTGACACTTCATAACAGGTTTATGGAGTTCCAAAGCTTCACATCTCGACTAGCCGTCCCGCAGCCGCGCAGGCTGTGCTGATCGCGCCGCACACGACGCGATCCTTCATCAGCTCCTCTTCTAAAATACTCATTTAGTAATTATTACTTAACAATCACACAGTAACAACAATACGCAATGACGTCACATGCTATCGTATGCTTCCACCTTCTTCCTGATGGCCAGTAAAGAACTCATGTCTGAGTAAAGTCATGTTGAACTTTGTGCCAAATTACTGATCCAACTTGTTCAATACAGGCTGCAGGTCGTCAGGGTCTTCGGCTTTAGCGTTATTCCTCACCGCTGCTAAGTTGACTGCTTGTTGTACGTCATGTCCGGTCATGTCCGCGTGCCGCATCACTGTTAAGCAATACCTCGTATTTATTTGTCACAGTATAACTAATGACTTCCGCTGCCACCCCGGTCTCGTGGCAGTGACACCAAACACACAGCTCGCGTAGACAACAACTCAATTATTGTCACTACCGACATACCATCATAATGCACAAAATACAACTACCCGCAACATTAGCGGAAGTCGATACAATACTTTTTAGAGGTAGATTAAGTTTCTTACGACATCATTGACACGATTGTCAAATCCTAAATAGCTGGCCAAGTCCAGCAATTGCCAAGATCTTTGTTTCGTCGGTGCTGTCTACACTTTGAAACTATTGGAGAGGCTGTGGGTTTCAGTGCTCACTCTGCATTTGACCCCACTCAATGGACACTGTTCGTGCGTGGTCACGATCCTCAGCAGTGAGGGGGCGATGAAGAGGAAAAGAATCTACACTTTGATCCCCAATTTGTACACAGTAAACGTTATTTAAAATTTGCTATCGCTGAAGTTTTGTCCCGAGTGCTACACATTTTGATTTTAGGTCATCTACAATATCGTGCATTCATATTGTAACGGTCTGCTTTAGGTCGTGCGCGTCGTCAGCGCAGCGAACACGTGCACATGCACAGTATACAATAAGAAGTATGGCGAGACCGAGAACGAAGCTCTGAGGAACTCTTCTTTCAACAATTTTAATTACACTCTGTGAACGCCCAGACAGCTAACTTTTGAACCAGCTCACCGATTTCTGGTCAAGTCGGTATTAAACTAATTTATATCGGAGTACTGGTATGTATGCTGTGACTGTCAAAAGTTCGCGGAAAATGCAATTACGCTGATTGAGTGCTCCGACCAAAGTCTTGTTCAGCGAGAACGTTATCGGTGATGTCTAATGCTGCTGCTGTGGTGCCGCGCCGCGACCCTTCCGAAGGCCCGACTCATACATTGGGAGAGGACTGCGGCCGAGTTGCATATAACCAGCTCCTCCTAAAAGTTTTGACAAGAATGGCAAGATGTTTACAGGTCGCAGATCTTAAAATTATTTTGTTTTTCGACTTTAGCTATAGTTTTCCAAGGCTTGCCGATCGGTGCACGGCCGCTCATCTTGCGCTCAGTGCTCCCCAGCCCAGGCGGCTCCTGTGCGGAAGGTTGGTGGATTATGACCTTCAAAAAGTGTGCGAATGTTTTAGTTGAATATAAACAATTAACTGATAGATTTATAGGTCTATACATAGTAGAATGCGCGGGCGCAAGTGACAATAATAGCAGAATGCGTATCAAGTGCTGCGCGCCTATAGCCGCCGCCCGCCGTCGCCCGCCGCCGCTCACCACCGCTCGCCGCCCCTCGCCCGTGTAATCGCTAATGGCGCGCACTGCCCGGCGCGAACGCAAAAACGTTACATTGTTTAAATTTACTGCGAACTCGATGCGATACTTGTAAATTGGAACTGTCAAGTTTCTTATACATTCCCTCATTCTCGGTATTGCTTTATATTGTGTATGTATTGTGGGCACAGTCGCCGGGCGCTCGCTGCGGCCCAGCGCTGCGCCCGCGCCGTCTCCGCGCGCACCGTCGCCGCTCGACGACTCAATACATCGCTAAGGAAATTTCAATAACAAGCGCACAATGAATGGCGCCTTTGTGCCGCCACCACGGCTCCCACGCAAAACACTTAAACACGGACAAAACTGCTTTGGCGCCGGTTCGAGGCAATTTGTTTCGTATTGCGTCGGCGCAGCGCCTGCGCAGCGCGCTCCGCACTGCGCGCGCGCTAAACAAAATATTTTATTTCAAAGCACAAAGGTTATAATAAAATTCTTTTCATTCGGTCGATTCCGCAATGATTCGCTAACAATGAGTAATGGATACGCGCCCACCGGGCCGCGCCGCCCCGCACGGCCCCGCGCGGCCCCGCACGGCCCCGCGCGGCCTCGCGCCGCCCGCCGCGGACTCCGACAGACTTACCTGCTATTATATCGAAATCATTGAGCGCTTCGAGTGGTTTTTTCCCCGCGTTATTCAACAATTAACCGCGCGCCGCAGCTGAGCGGCTGCGGTATTAAGTGACAGTATCTTTGTTAATCAAAAAACTTAACCCGTTGTCATTTCTAGTTCTCATTCAATCCTCGCATCGCCCCCACCCCTACTACGATTACCCATACCGCGCTCCGCGTGCCGGATCAGGAAGCAGTGGGGTTTATATCTTTACCCAAAGTGGATGACATCCTGTTGCTGACGCAGCCGTGTGGCCGGCGACAAGTCTTCGGGAGGATCCAAGCCGACGCTTGTCATATTATTAGATTACTTAAAAAATCGTAAATTGTAAAAATGGTTGCATTGGTATTCAAACATTGTTACAACCAACCATCTAAATGTAAAAAAAACCCGCGGAGAGGTGGAGTAGGTCCCGCCTGATGTGTAGTTGGCAGCCTCCAGCTCCTCGCGGCGCAGTCCCGGCCGCACAACTTCCCCCATTAATTACCGAAATCGGTTTAAAGTAACCACGCCCCAAACAAAGCCAACAAAGCTATTGCTCGTTAAATATTTTAAACACAACTTTCTTTATACCGACGGCGGCGCGCGAAGGCGTGCGGCGGCGTGCTGCGGCGTGCGGCGGAGTGCGGCGGCGCGCGGGGCCGCTGGCTTGCTGCCATACGAATAGGTCTCAAGTCGGCGTGCGCGCGGGCCGCCACCGTTCGAGGGTTATTCAATAACAATTATCAAGGGCCCCATTGTTATAATTTTAATAAAATAATGGAAATAATAAAACAATTACAGGAGTGGTTCTCACAGGGCGCAGTCAATGGGTATCGTGTGGCGAGCGATTGTGCGGCCGGCCATTGTTGCCGCAGCCGCCGCGCCCGCCGCGCGCCCCCCTCTGCCCATCTCACAGCGTCCAACGAGGAAATACCACCAACATCCTCTGCGACCACCGCGCGGTTCTCGTGGGGGTACAGCGCGAGACGTTGTGTGAATCACAGGCGGCGGTGTCCAGCGCCTCGCCAGACCCGCCGGTTCCGACGGAGACGGTGGCTGGTACATATAGGTTGTGGTCCACAATGTTAAGAGGGAAGAGGTGCCAGTGCCAGTTTTAGGCTACTCGACTGGGTCAGTGTCCGGCTCGACTGTCTTTAACGTGTACGTTAATAGCGTTGTAAATTGATTAAATACTCCCGTCTGAAACTGATCTCTCGTGGAGCATTGGCTAAGTAGCTGCGCTGCATCAGCTCATATTTAACAATAGACATGTGCACGTCGCCATCTAACTACTCTGCAGCTTGGCGACACACTTGTGTTTAAGTGTAAACCTTTGCCTAAAATTAAATTATTAAAATAATAATAATAATGAAAAGAATCCTTTGAAAACAAGCCGTGCAGCTTGTCTGAAGATGGGCCACGGCGGAGGAGCACTCCGCGACAGGTTACCGCCATGTCGTGGCGGAGGGGCTCAGTAACCGTGGCCGGTTAGCCCACGGTGAAGCGAAGCGAAGTGGGTAACGGGTTCGGGGGAATTCGTCGCCCGCACGACTGCAAGACGCCGAGGAGGGGGCGCGCTGCAAGTTCCAGCGTGCGCCTGCGGAGGTGGAAAGGGAGGTGGGGCTGCCAAATCAGCCAAAGCTGGCAGGGTCACGGATGTGTGCCAAGGCGTTCCGGTAACCCCGCCACGAGGCGACGAGGAGGAACATCGTGGTGGTTTTAGTCGGTGCAAGTTCGACATAACCTGTCCTTGCCCCTGCGAGGACGGGTCTACGCAGGCATTTCCCCCACGTTAGTTAAAAAAAAACATAAAAAAACGACGTAGGAGCAGCCCTGGGGCGCGACAAGTGCGCTCAGTTTACTTATCGTAAGATCAGCCCCGGTGCGGATGCGCGGGGGTGCGCCGGCGGCGCCACCTGCGCGCGCTACCCTTGCTCGCCCTTGTGCGGCGTGGGAGCGGCACCGCGCAGACACACAGGTCCTCTTCCAACCCCAAAACGTATCGGTTTTGTTGCAATTTTACCAAGCGGCGTATGCGTGTCGCTCCCAGCACTGCGCGCAGTGGAAGTGGCTGCCCCGCTCCTCACCCACTAGGCTCTCCGGGAATCTGCTACCCCGTCGCGCTGCCGTCGCGCTGCCGCTAAAGTGTCGTCGCTTTCCTGTATAAAACGACGCGACAAACGTTACGCAAAGTTTGTATCGACGACACTTACTCCCACGAGTTGTAAACCGGATGCTGCGCACACGACACTTCCTCTACGTGTCCAAATGTTACTAAATAGCAAAACATGTTTATAGGGGAAGTTGTCAGCACAGCGCGCGGCCGCCGGACGAGTGGTCACGGCGCGACCGGTTACAGGCACCCAGGTGCATCCCTCTGCTGTGTGCAAAGTTCGATCCTTTAAGGGTGCCCTCACTGATTACGACCTACGGGTTCCGCTTGTGTAAGAGAGGCGCCCCCGCGGAGCACCGTCCGCCGATAGGTGCGGGTACGACGTGTGACACATCCGGCTGTGCCGTCTGCCGACCTTGCTTGCTGCTCCTGCGGACAAATTATTCTGCAGTTGTTCAAACAGCCGGCCCGAAGGTGTCCACATCGATGAATCTTATGTGCGAATCGTTAGCCGCCGCGGATATCCGGCGACCAGATTTGAGTGTCCTCGCCCCATCGACAGTTATAGATCAGAATATAATGAAATGAACAACATGTGCGGACGCGCCGCCTCCGCCGCCGGTGGGGGCGCCGTCAGGCCCGCACCCCGTATGCACAACCCGCACGCGGCTGCTCGGGCGCTCCTCACCGCCCTCGGCCCGCCTCAGAGGCGAAGGTGACCAGAGGACGACTTGAGTCCCTCCTGTGACCCCATACTCTTTGCCGCTGTTTATACGAAGTTTTTATCAAATATATTTATCTACGTATCTACTACTTTACACCTCCTTCTCTCTCCTCTTCAATCGATCAAAGCGAACAGACCTTCTATCGCGATACGACAGGCAGGCGAAAGGCACGGAAATATCCTCTTTACTGATGGAAACATTTTCACGATTGAAGAACACTGCAAGAAGCAAAATGATAAAGTGTACGCTCACAGTTCTGAAGAAGCTGCTCAAGTGGTGGTGGTTGAAAATGTACAACGTGGTCATGGTCATCATCCTGCGTCAGTGACGGCATGGTGAGGCGTGTCTTATCAAGGAGTCACAAAACTACATATTTGTGAAAAAGGAGTGAAAACTTCAGCCAAAGTGTATCAAGATGCAGTCGTAGATCATGTTGTGAAACCTCTCAGCAATACACCTTTTAAATATATACCGTGGACTTTCCAGCAGGACTCTGTACCTGGTCACAAGGCACGAACTACCCAAGGCTGGCTTGAAACCAACCTTCCGGACTTTATAAGGCCTGAAGACTGGCCCTCATGTAGTCCAGACCTCAACCCTTTAGACTTCAAATTATGGTCAGTTTTAGAGGACCCAGTCTGCTGCTGCCCTAAACGACACGGTGACATTGAGTCTCTTAAAAAATCTTTGGAGCAAGCGGTGGCGGTGGCGGCGGCGGTGGCGGTGGTGGACATTTCCCTTGGAGGCAGTGCGTAAATCCATAGATTCGTGATACGTGACCAAACAGATGAAGGGCCCGTATAAAAGCCAAAGGCGGCCATTTCGAATAGAATAGTTTTTTACTTTTTTGCTAACATTAATGAATATGTAGGTATGCGTTTTAATAATATAACATTACTTCATTAACAAAAAACAATGCATTTTCATGCAGAAACAGAACTTAAGGCCGGTCTAGGTGTATTCAGCGTTTGTCTGTACATGTCTGTGGTCGCGCGCGTGTGTCTGTGTTTTTTGTTTAATTTTTCTTATGTTCTATATTTATCCGGAGGCGGCGGCGCGTGCGCAGACGCCATACAAACGATTGCAGTTGTCACTCTCTCAGTTGAAACTCACAGCGCTAACTACATCAAAAAAATATCTGCCCACTCGTCCCCTCTTCCCCACTTACGATACCGTTCCAGGACTCCGCGTGCAAAAGTAGTTACGGGTACAACGCAAATGAACGCGGGAACAATTCGCCGTCTCACGCGCCACACTCCCCCGCCCACTGCCCCCGCCCGCATTGCGTAATCATCTCGAAGTTAAGTAAAAAGTTCATATTAATGTTGCTAAAAGAAAACGAAAACCGCAACGATTCCGCGCCGCTCGCCGCACGCCGCTCGTCCTGGAGTATCATCCGGTTCCTCCGTATTTAAGATAATTTTGCTGTGTTATTACTTTTTTTTCTCTTTATTTCTTCAACTTTCAACTGTACTTTTTTTACAGGGTAAATAGAGACTGGCAACACCCTCTCTCTCCCCCGCTCATCACTTATTTATTATGACATCTTTTGGTACACGAAAATTAGTGTCGGTGCGCTGCGCGCGGCAGCTGCAATCAAAGTTATTTAAGTATTTTGAAGTAATTTTTTAACAACGTGGCGCTAGTTAGGTGGACACTGCACTGCACCGCATTGCGGTCGACGCCTCGAAAAATGTGATGTTGATTCTTGTTACCTCAGTAATTACACTAGCTCCAGCGCCCTTCAGACAGGAACACAGTAATGTTTGCACAGTACTGTCTGTCGGCTGCAATAGGAGCTGCGGTGGTACCTACCTAGATGGTCTCCGGCAACAGAGACCTACCGCCAGTATAGGGTTGGATTATATAGAAACAAAAGGGTTATTATCTGCACGAGGGGTGGGTACGCGGCATGGAGTCTCAAGAAAACATATTAGCATGCCGGAGGTCGCGCGCGGGTGTGTTGCGTGAGCCGGTGCACCGCGGGCGAGGAGCCGCACCAGGCGCCCGGCTGACCCTCGGCCCGCCTCGCATAGGAATGTTACAATGAAAGACATTTTGGTTTTAATCGATAAAACATTTTATTTGTAACAAACAGAGCCGCCCGCAGCGTCACGTCGCCTCGCGTGATCACCATCGCTCCGAGAGCACACGGAGCGCAGTCAAAGCCGCATTAGTGCCCACATGCCCGCGCACCGCTGCATCGCCGCACCGCCGCACCGCTGCACCGCTGCACCGCCGTCTGAAGACAAAGCGCCGTCGCAGCCTATTGTCCGCTATCTAGACGCCAGCGGGTACGTCGGACTGCTCAAAGCCCTTTGATCCTGCACGTACATACTGCATACGCACACGCACGGACACAGCACACTCCCATCCCTTCATTCCGGCAGGAATTACAAATGCTATTTGTTCGCCGCACCGGTGCTGTGCTGCAAGCAGCCTCCGTGTCGGAGTGGCGCGGCGCGCGGGTGCGGGCCGGTGCGGGCCGGTGCGGGCCGGTGTCGACAGCGCAGCGGGCAACCAGTCGCGCCGCGGCTACGTGTCCGCAAGTCGTCGCATGCGGGGCCGTCGCGATTGTTGTTGTTGACAGCTGTGCTTCACAGTTTGGATGTTCGGCGATATTCAACGCATTGAGCTGCACCGCGCCGACGGCTTTGGTGCTGAGGCGGCGATCGGCGGCAATCCGGCGGCATTCACGAGGCGAAGTGGTCCTGCAGGCGGCGGCACAGGCCCGAGTGGTGAGCGGCGCGATACTCTCCTTTCAACAATAATGGGAGTACAACGCTGTAAGAGGGAACCGCCGTACATGCACCACGCGCCCTCCATGCACCCTCCTTGCACTCGCTACAACACGCCGCCCGCCGTCAGCCCTCGCCGCCGCGGCGAGTGCGCTCGCGTGTCCGCGCGGACAGCTGCAACTGGCCGTCCACCCAAACTGACGCTCTCTACACCTCGTCTGCAAAAGAGGAGCGCGCAGTCTCCTCCATGACGCACGCTTTGCCTCTGACACGCCGCTCCATGGAAAGTACAACAACGTACCGAGTGCATTCGGCGCGGTGCCTGGGCAGCTTTTGTCGGCACACCAGGAAGTCGCGCCGCTCCGCTAGTCGTGCGGGCTGCTGGCCAGCCCCGCAGGCGACCAATTGCACTTCATTATTATTAGGAACAGTTTACACCTTCCGGTCCCCAGTATACACATCCTAAGGGATGCGCGTTCTACTAATTGTATTTGTTTAGGTACACGTCATTCTACATAATGGAGGCTATAGATAATGACGCTGATAGTACGGTCAACCGCAACTGAGATAAGATGAGGTGCCTAGAGGAAAGATAATACGTTCGACCATCATATATCCGACTGTCGGAACACAGATAAAGTGTAAGTAGCCAGTCGAAAAAACCTGCCGCGTAATGTCTGCCACGGCGCGGTTGCAGCCAGCTCCGCACCCCCGGTGCAAACCGGTAGCCCCCGCCCCCTCGGTACCCATCAGATGCAAGCGGTTTGCTTAGATGCATACCGCGGGACTCGACGGGCTTGCATCGGCGCCGCGTCGGTCCCGCGTCGGACCCGCGTCGATGCCGCGTCACGGCGGAATATTGGAATTAAAAATTCATATTTAATTTAATATTGTATTTATTTATTGATCGCGTACAATGCGCCGGAGCGCCGCCTGCGCGTCCCGCAGTATCCCCGGCACCGCTTCGCAACGCCCCGCACCGCCTCGCAACGCCCCGCACCGCCCCGCAACACCCCGCAACACCCCGCACTGCGAGCCTCAGCACTACACTAAAGTTATCACTAGATGCTGAACACTACAGATGAGCTGTAAACTCCCTCAAGTTCAGTTCCACTACTCCCGCGTGACAGCACAGACGGCGAGGAGTCGGCGCGGGAGCAGCCGTCGCCCGTCGCCCGCCGCCCTCCGCCCGCCGGCCGCCGGCCGCCGCCCGCACCACATACATACACACAATCACGTCAAGTAGAAAGCAACAAGTTTACAGCAGAGTGCGGGGCATCGGGCGTCGGGCGTCGGGCATCCGGCGTCGGGCGGCGGGCGTCGGGCGGCGGGCGTCAGGCGGCGGGCGTCGGGCGGCGGGCGTCGGGCGTCGAGCGGCGGCTGCGCCCCGTCAGCTCGTTCGCGACGCGAGTGTGCGCACTCACTGCCGGTTGCGTAGTGACGGTTCTAAACGGAATCTTTCAGAATATTCAATTCATTTTTATTGCTACATGTGGCAACGAAATATATACATATGTACACATATATATCTATATATGTGTGTATATATATATAGTAAGTATATATGTGTCAGCGCAGCGGCACGTAGCGATGTCCACAACACAACACGTGCGCGTCTCTACAATATCTATGTATATACATTCCACGCATGCGCACACGCACGCACACACGCACGCGCGCTTGCCCGATGCCTGCCGTAGGATCCATGTTGACCTAATCTAAATGTTATTGAGAGTTTATTCCGGCAAGTAATGCGTCCGCTCAACACTAAACATATCCGGGTCCACTCCGACCCACTCCACTCCATTCCACGTGTCCGTGTCCATCAGACCGGCGCTCGGACAACTTCTATGTACACTATTCCTCTCGAACAGAAACAAATAAGTTAGACATTCGTTGGCACTCAAATAACGGTGCTGCAGCTTCCGCCAGCAACTCTGAGACAACGATACGTATCCAGAGATCCGGCCTCGGTGGGCCGCGCCCGACGGGGACACGGCGAGGACACTGCGGGGTGACGACATTTAATCAGAGAACCCTTCGTTGTTGGTGTTATCGGAGGTCGGAGAGGTGCCGGGCGAAGATACGTGCAGCGGCCTGCCGTACACCAGCTCTGAAGGCGGTAGGAAGGAGGACAGGTAGTCGGGCGGCGGGCGTATTACTGTGGGCAGGTAGCCGGTGCCGCTGTACGGCGGCGTCAGGAACCGCCGTGACGGGGAGAACTTAAAGCTTTGGTTTGAAAGGGGCGAGAAGGCAGACTTGGACTGGTAGCCTTGCAGGTACGGCGGCTCCGGCGTCGCGTAGGGGCTATCCCCGTTGACTAGCGCCTCCATCGCCGCCACGACGTCACCCTTGCAGCGCGTGAGCGTCGCTTCGATCTCCTGCCTGCTCCGCCTGGGGAACACCTTCAGCAGCACCTCCACTGGCGATTTCTGGTAAGGCACGGGATCCTCGGGCGTGCCCTCCTGGAGCTCGCTTCTTCTCTGTCGGTATTTGTATTTGAAGTCGGGGCTCTCCCATTTATCGTCGTCCTCTCTCTTTACGGACGCGTCGCTTCTCCCCTTCATAGATAGATTTTCAGGCGTGAGTGATGTTTCCGATTGGTCTTCGAGTTCCTCCTCGACGTCGAGTTCGTGGTCGGAAGGCGAGCGCGGCGGCGGCGGGGGCGGGGTGCCAAGCGGTGGCGACAGGTTAGGGGTCTTCGGGTTTTGCGAGCCATCTGCAGGGGGCGACGGACTCGGGCACACCTCCGCCATGCGCGCGCGCTTCTGAACTGTAGACAAAAGAAATATATGATTAGAATACGGAGGCAGTGGGCGGGTCGCAGCGGGTCATGGCAGGCCGCGGCGGACCATCGCTACGTGATCTGAGCGATCAGATCAAATCAGATCGCGCTGCGACGGAATGCTTTCAGCCCGGAGTGTATAGATAATATAAATAGCTTGGTAGTAGATGCATGGCCACGCGTTGCATATAAACTGTTAACCCAAAGAATTCATTCACACATAGAAAAAGATTTGTTAACAATGTAGCTAGAGCAAGTAGTTGCACTCCGGCGCCAAGTGCGCGAATAACTGCAATCATTTCTCGGCCTGTGCGCTCACCGCGCTCACCGCGCCCACCACACCACCTCGCCCTGCGACGTGGCGATCCATGCGACTCATTGTGCCCGGTGCAATTAGAGAGCGCGGTGTTTTCAGTCGCTTGTGAGAATTTAATGGTCCAACTTATTGTTGTTTTACTCGGACGGTAGCGGGGCGGGGTGGGGGTTAGGGACACCCTCCAAACCGGCGCCGCGCACGCCTCCGCACGAGCCCCCGCACGAGCCCCCGGCTCACGCGTGCATCGATTTTATGAAATAAAACTGAAGTGTACTCTTTGAAACCGATAACGAGTTTTAACTTCGCGGAACATTAAACATTAGCGAGGTGTCGGTCGGTGCCGCCGCCACCCCAGCCACCCGCCGCCCGCGCGCTACACCATCACCATCACCATCACCCCGCCCCCGCCGCCGTTTGACCCGAGCCGACCCGAGCCGACCGTGCGGCAGGCGGCGCAGCGCGCGGGGCGGCGGGGGCCGGGGACGCGTCGTGCTAAACAGCTGACATTCGATATAAACCGATCGGGGCGCGTTGAATTAAATGCGAATGTCGCGCCGTGGCGGGCGGCGGGCGGCGGGCGACGGGCGACGGGCGGCGGGTTACGACATAACGACAAATGCCAGATATTGTGCTAATAATTGGTGCTGGTGGCGGGTGCGCGCGGGGCGCGGGAGGATTAACTTATTAAAAAATATCTGCTCAAGTACAATATTAAAATAAGTACTTTTGCCGCAAACGGGGATGGCACTGACACGGGCGGGCGCGCCGCGCCGCGTGTTCATTTATAGCCAAGGCAGGGGGCTGCATCATCACAACGTATTGAGCCGCCCGGCGGTGCGAAGTCACACACACACACAAACACCCGGCGCGCTACACATAACAAACATATCGATTAGAACTCAGTGATGACACTGACAGCTACAAGAATCCAAGGAAATGGTCGGGGTGGTGCTCGCGTGGGTATTACCGTTCAGACAAGGGTTGAATCGGATGCGGCGCCGGACCGCAGCGTCTGCGCGGCGGCTGGCTGCGGACCACAGTCCGAGGTGAGTGAACCCAATGAACCGACTGGCGCTTGGATTGGATACTCATACAGTACCGCCTCCAGCAGTTAGAGCGAGCAGCGGCTAAAGGTGGGCAGCGATGCCTGAAGTACCGCGACGACTCGCGCACGACTCGCGCACGACTCGCACACGACTCGTGCACGATTGTGCGACAGATAAGACAAGGCCACCATTTTAATGAGATTTCTTTAGGTAAATATATAATCTGTTACTGTATGAGCGCTTGGGGATGAGCAGCCAAACCCCGTGCGTTAGAAGCAAAGTGCGACCACCGCGCTTTCCTTAAAGCAAATTTACTTAAATAAATTAAAAAAACTAAACATTTTAATTCTTTGGAAATCAAAGCACAGTCAGTAAATGGCTGCAAGATGTAGACTACTGATTACGAAGATTCACTGGACGCACGTGGCTGCTGCCGGAGACCGTCTGGCGCCTATTGCGGCCGACAAACAGTACGGTGCAAACATTACTGTGTTCCGGTTTGAAATGTGCTATAGCTAGTAAATTTCTGGGGTAACGAGACTGAATATCTCATGCCTCAGGTGACGAGCGTAATATGGTGCAGTATTTATCATCCTAACAAGCGCCGCGTGTTATGGGCAGGCGTATCACTTACTATCAGGTGAACGGCTCGCTCGTCTTGTCGGTTAATTAAATAAAGTAAAAAACAACTTAATTGATAATTTACCGGAAAATGTAAAATTGTTGTTTTTCATTAAAAATTAGGCGCACAATAGTACTCGTACTAACAGCACTCGTAACAACAATACATGCACACCCAGGGAACATTGCAGAAACGCTATCTCCGAAACAACAACCAAAACATCAGGAAGACAACAATTTCCTTGAAACCCTGACCCTGACCCTGACTATTATTACAGAGGAATTACCTGAAGCGTGTAAGAGAATTGGCAACAAAAAAAGCTCCGGAGCTGGACCGCATAACGTAACATAGCTGTCAAGATACCAATGCAGGGAACGCCTAAACCATTCCTAGACTTGTATAACAAGTGCCTCCAAGAAGGAACATTGCCCAAGATCTGGAAGAAACAGGGACTGGTTCTTCTACCGAAGGCTGACTAGACCCCATACATTCATCTTATCGCCCATTGTGTATGCTTAATATATCAAAGAACATATTGGAGCATGTTATATACAAGAGGATGGAGACTGCGCCATAAAAGTCTACTGATGACCATCGATATGGATTGCGAAAGTCTCTATCGACACTAGATGCTATGGCACGCGACAAGCGTAGCGACATGTGTCAATAAAGGAGGATGCTGGAAAGGTAGTACAAGAAATATTGCTTTCTAAACTACAAGAAATGTCTCCGCGAGATGGGTGGGGGGTGCCGAGAATGTTAACCGACACTCGGAAACAAAACACGACGAACACTTGACATTCAACAAGATTCTGAAAACTTTTTGTCTCGTTTCCTAATAATGGACGAAACATGGTTCCATCATTTTCATCCCGAGACAAAACAGCAATCTTCGCAATGGAAACGGCCATCATCACCGATCCCGAAGAAGTTTCGTGCCGTGGCATCGGCTGGCAAGGTTATGGCCTCAATATATTAGGGGTCGGAAAGGATATTGTTGGTTGATTACCTGAAGCGTGGATCCACTGTTACAGGCCAATATTATGCAGCTTTGATTCCCAAGTTGAGGAATTCCATCAAAGAGAAAAGGAGAGGGAAACTTCGAAGGGGCGTGCTGTTTCATCACGACAACGCACCCGCGCACAGCTCGGCAGTTGCGATGGCTGCCATTCAGCAAGCTGGCTTCGAATTGGTTGACCACCCCCACCATTGTCACCAGATCTGGCGCCTACCGTTTTTTATTTGTTCCCCATATTTAAGGAATACTTAAGGAAAACAGGTACAAAGATGATAACGAGATGATGGATGCCGTGGAGAGCTTTTTGCAGGACCAAAATGAAACTTTCTTTTTGAAAGGGATAGAAGCCTTGGAAAAGCGCTGGGCTCGGTGTGTAGAGACATTCGGAGACAATGTAGAAAAATAAATTATGAAGTTATCACTATTCTATCTCATTTTCACTACTTTTTGGACCCTTTTAGTACTTAAGAAGGATCATTAAGTGCTACCTTTTTTTTCTGGGGGAAATCCTGCATTGGATACCCTTCTGCTGTCGGTGCACCAGAAGAGTTATGCCGGACTCTCACCGGCTAAAGCCCTACGGTTTCTCACTCATCGCATTTGGCCGGAACCACGGGAACGCTTTCGCACACTACCGTGGTTCCGACAGCGAGAGGCCTTGATAAGACCACATCTCGGGGTGGAGCTACTGCTCTCTACCCCCTATACAAGTGTTAGGCGGTAGTACCGTACGCACCACCTCGAGGCCTTTCATGTTTAGTGATAGATTACTCCCGAATCCGCCACCATGGCCTTTGTTATGACCATGGCTTCGATAAAGCCAAAAAGTGAGAGGTCATCCCCCACAACAGCGACGAGGTCTTGGCGCTGGGTATCCCATGCCGAGTAATGTTCTAAAGTATACTGCACGGTATCCTCTTCACATCCACAGTGATGACACTCAGTTGTCGGATTTCTTTCTGGTATGCGGCATAGGTACTTGCCAAAAACCCACGACCAGAACATACCTGCACAAGCCGGAAGGTCACTGGCCCATATCGCCATTAAGAGCTACCTGAGCGTTAGAACACTCCACTATTCTACTGATCGTGGACTTGAGGTATACAATGTCAGAGGACCATTGCTCGGACCGTTGTTGTGGATCATCATGTACGCCGATTTACTGAAGCAAGATCTACCTGGTGGACCTAACATCACCACATTCGCAAATGGCGAAACATAACGAAGAAATATATGTAGAATGTTCGAGTAGACTTGAGAAAGATAAGGCGCAAGGCGTGTTTTCTTCACGCGTCCTCGCTACAGTCAGGAACGCGAAGATCTGACCACAGCGATAGGCACCATTAGGTACGGTTGACAACATGGTGCGCAGTGTGCTGAAGTGTGAAGAAGTTTGGGTCAAAGTGAGCAACTATGCTGCAGAAATAATGACCGCATTAAGGCAACGGGAAAAAAAGATACAAAAAGGCTAGAACACCTGCACACACCTGCACACACGTCTGCGTGTGTTACACTCACACAGTCATTAGTGACATTAGTCTAGAATACTAATTAATAACACTAGTTGCTGTTTTTAGATAATTAAAATTTCGTTTAGTTTACTTTTTATTGAATGATTTGTTAACTTTTACAAGTATGCATACATTTTCTTCAAGCGGCTTTAAATCTGGTCCCGGCAAGAAGACACTGCCTGCTGCACCGTACCAGGGCGTCTCCGAACCAGGAGGCGGAGATTCCACTATTCAATGAGGTAAAAATAATTTTCTGTATAGATTTTAGATTTGGTTTCGGCTTGCGTCAGTCGGGCGGGCGGCGGGAGGTGGTCTGTACTTTACGTGGAAAATATTGTGTTGGATGTGGTCGCGCGCTGCCTGCGCTTGTGCTGCTGCGACCGCTAATTAACGGGAGTAGAACGCGAGTGGGCGCGGGCAGGCGCGGGGTGGTCTGTACTTTACGTGGAAAATATTGTGTTGGATGTGGTCGCGCGCTGCCTGCGCTTGTGCTGCTGCGACCGCTAATTAACGGGAGTAGAACGCGAGTGGGCGCGGGCAGGCGCGGGGTGGTCTGTACTTTACGTGGAAAATATTGTGTTGGGTGTGGTCGCGCGCTGCCTGCGCTTGTGCTGCTGCGACCGCTAATTAACGGGAGTAGAACGCGAGTGGGCGCGGGCAGGCGCGGGGTGGTCTGTACTTTACGTGGAAAATATTGTGTTGGATGTGGTCGCGCGCTGCCTGCGCTTGTGCTGCTGCGACCGCTAATTAACGGGAGTAGAACGCGAGTGGGCGCGGGCAGGCGCGGGGTGGTCTGTACTTTACGTGGAAAATATTGTGTTGGATGTGGTCGCGCGCTGCCTGCGCTTGTGCTGCTGCGACCGCTAATTAACGGGAGTAGAACGCGAGTGGGCGCGGGCAGGCGCGGGGTGGTCTGTACTTTACGTGGAAAATATTGTGTTGGGTGTGGTCGCGCGCTGCCTGCGCTTGTGCTGCTGCGACCGCTAATTAACGGGAGTAGAATGCGAGTGGGCGCGGGCAGGCGCGGGGTGGTCTGTACTTTACGTGGAAAATATTGTGTTGGGTGTGGTCGCGCGCTGCCTGCGCTTGTGCTGCTGCGACCGCTAATTAACGGGAGTAGAACGCGAGTGGGCGCGGGCGGGCGCGGGGTGGTCTGTACTTTACGTGGAAAATATTGTGTTGGGTGTGGTCGCGCGCTGCCTGCGCTTGTGCTGCTGCGACCGCTAATTAACGGGAGTAGAATGCGAGTGGGCGCGGGCAGGCGCGGGGTGGTCTGTACTTTACGTGGAAAATATTGTGTTGGGTGTGGTCGCGCGCTGCCTGCGCTTGTGCTGCTGCGACCGCTAATTAACGGGAGTAGAACGCGAGTGGGCGCGGGCGGGCGCGGGGTGGTCTGTACTTCACGTGGAAAATATTGTGTTGGGTGTGGTCGCGCGCTGCCTGCGCTTGTGCTGCTGCGACCGCTATTTAACGGGAGTAGTGCGCGGGGGACGCAGATGTGCATCCACCGCTGCCCGCGATGCAGTGTTTACTCGCAAACAATTGTGTTTAAAACAATGTAATGTAGCTAGAGCCATAAATCGCGAGAGGACAATGGGCGGCCCGTTGCCCCCTGCCGCCGCGGCACCATTGTGCCGGAGATATAGTGCGAGCTGGCGGTGATGGCGCGGTGAGCGTATTGTGCGCGCGCACCACGAACGGGTTTGGATTTTACAATCAGCCAAGCGCTGTTGATCCGTGAACATCAGCAACAAACACAACATGAATAACAACAACACTCGTAACAAGCTCGCTCGCTGAGCGCCCCGCGCGCCTTTCCCCTTCGGAGATACCTTGGCATATACATATACTGACACCTATGTATTTAATGGGCATGGATATGAAATCATATAAACGTGAACAATGAACAGATGCACTTTTTCAATAAAATTTTAGGTTATCTAAAATAACAAAAATTATCATTTCATCATATAATATATGTGTGTGTACATGTGTGTGTGTGTGTGTGTACATGTGTGTGTGTGTGTGTGTATACGTGTGTGTGTGTGTGTGTGTGTGTGTGTGTGTGTGTGTGTGTGTGTGTGTGTGTGTGTGTGTGTGTGTGTGTGTGTGTGTGTGTGTGTGTGTGTGTGTGTGTGTGTGTGTGTGTGTGTGTACACGCGCGTTATGTTGGCGGCTCCGCACCTGGGCGAGTCCACGCGCCGCGCCAAAAAGATCAAGCGGGTCGGAACCGCCATAGAATAATTACTAAACATAATAAAGCACTCGAAGAGAACGAAAAGCAAATCGAGCGTAGGGCGGTGAGCGGCGGTGCGGGGGCGTGGCGTCGCGCACCAGCGCCACATTCAGAACTCTTAATTACAAGTGGCGCGGACGAGGGGCAGCCGCGGACTAATTAGCGCAGAGGGCGCGGGCGCGTCGCTACAGCGGCTCTGTACTCTGTGGACTGGTGGAAGACGTTTGTTGTTGTTGTGTGCTGCGAAGGACCACCCGCCCGTCCACCCCGCCGACCCACCGCGTGTAGCCCAAACGGCTTCGCAGAATTCCGTCACTACGACTGCTTCTCGGCGGAAACAGACGCTAAAGGACAGAAAAAAAAAGTATTTCTAAAATAGTGTGCCGGTGTGCGCGCTCGCTCGGCAGGACTCACAAGACTCCAGAACAACTGTGACCTGTCACGAGGAGTTGGCGGGGTCACGTCGCACGTTACTAAAGTTCCCACCTTGCCTCCTCGTGAGCACCGTCGTACCCTACATGTAAAGAGTCGTGTAGTGGAGTGGTACTTTCCTCTGCACCGGATCCGACCTCAGAGATGCTCCGGAGCAGCGGTGTAGTTACTTATCATTTTCTCAATCCTCTACAATCATATAATGGATGGCAGCAAAGCACAAGATCAGATCCGCCGCAGGGGACTGAGAGAGATTCCTTCATAAGGTACTGTGGCCAGACCGGTGACAAATTCGTGGAAACCCGCACCACAAGTGAGCACAAAGAGCAGCCTGATGATAAGGTAAAAGCAAAGACCAGAGTCGACATCACACGTTTCAGTAGCATTGAGCCGCTGATGTTACGGTCGCAGACCCTGGAACAGGCCGGTTAGTATAGTGTGTGTGTGTGTGTGTGTGTGTGTGAGTGAGTGAGTGTGTGTGTGTGTGTATGAGTGAGTGAGATCGCTCTCTCCATCCACCCCGCGCATCGGCCATTGAATCAGTCTGAGATACTTAGCAAATTTGATTAAATCGCGGACAAATACTAGTGCGGGCGGTAGGGGTCGATGGGGTGCGCGAAGTGCACGTGCCGCGCCCGCGCACGCGCGTGTAATGGAAACACCGAAACTGCGCTCCACGGCGGGGTCCACGCAATGTAGTGTAGGTTGGAGTCGCGGCTGCCCACGTGCTGATACTTTGCCTGGAGGTTCTGGCTCGGCCGGGTGGAGAGCTGGCTACTAATTCACTTCACTCGCCCACCTTACATAAAACTGTAAAAAGTTTAGTTTACATTCTTGCGCGAACTGCAAGCCACCACTACTGCACTGCTGGGGGCCGCCGCCTCGAGATATTAAATATTTTAATATAATTAGGTAAGCCGCGTCCGCCGACAGTCCGCCGATAGTCGGCCGACAGCTCGCCGACAGCCGCCGTGTGATTGCATTGCAATAGAACTGTAATTTCCGAAACGAATGCGTAAGCCCGCGTGCCACGGAGCGGAGCGCGCGCGCCAGCGGAATCTGCACCTTAAGAGGGCGGCGCGCGGACGCGGATCCCGTGACGCAGGTCCCCTGGCGCGGGTCCCTCGGCGCGAGTCCCTCGGAGTAATAATGAAATCGGCCAACAATTGGTTTTATTGTTACCACCCGCGGCTCGCAGCGCCGGCGCCGGCGAACTTTCCAACTATTGATCAATTCAATTTAAACTTTAGCCGGGTATTGTTAAGGTGGGGCGTGGGTCCGCGCGGCGAGCACTGAATAATAGGTGTCGCGCACAGAGCCGCCGGCCGGGTGGGATTGTATCACTAATCGTGCACAGCTCGATGCGCGGCGCCGCGCGGCTTTGGGGGTGTTTTATTAATTTTTGAACCCACTCATTGATCTATGCGAAGGGATTACTGGAGCAAATAAATTAATTTGGATCAAACCCCAGCCGCCGCGGCCATTGTCTGTTCGTGCGTGGGGGGAGCGCAAGGGGTGCGCATAGCAAGCCTAGCGACCGTAGCCTGCGTAGCAATCGTGGCGCACGTAGCCCCAGCAGCAAACGTAGCGCACGCACCCCTCATAGCAAGCGATGCGCACTTAGCCCTAGCAGCAAACGTAGCGCACGCACGCACGCCTCATAGCAATCGATGAGCACGTAGCCCCAGCAGTAAACGTAGCGCACGCAACCCGCATAACAAGCGATGCGCACGTAGCCCCAGCAGCAAACGTAGCGCACGCACCCCTCATAGCAAGCGATGCGCACGTAGCCCCAGCAGCAAACGTAGCGCACGCACCCCTCATAGCAAGCGATGCGCACGTAGCCCCAGCAGCAAACGTAGCGCACGCAACCCGCATAGCAAGCGATGCGCACGTAGCCCTAGCAGCAAACGTAGCGCACGCACCCCTCATAGCAAGCGATGCGCACGTAGCCCCAGCAGCAAACGTAGCGCACGCAACCCGCATAACAAGCGATGCGCACGTAGCCCCAGCAGCAAACGTAGCGCACGCACCCCTCATAGCAAGCGATGCGCACGTAGCCCCAGCAGCAAACGTAGCGCACGCACCCCTCATAGCAAGCGATGCGCACGTAGCCCCAGCAGCAAACGTAGCGCACGCACCCCTCATAGCAAGCGATGCGCACGTAGCCCCAGCAGCAAACGTAGCGCACGCACCCCTCATAGCAAGCGATGCGCACGTAGCCCCAGCAGCAAACGTAGCGCACGCACCCCTCATAGCAAGCGATGCGCACGTAGCCCCAGCAGCAAACGTAGCGCACGCACCCCTCATAGCAAGCCATGCGCACGTAGCCCTAGCAGCAAACGTAGCGCACGCACCCCTCATAGCAAGCGATGCGCACGTAGCCCCAGCAGCAAACGTAGGGCACGCACCCCGCATAGCAAGCGATGCGCACGTAGCCCTAGCAGCAAACGTAGCGCACGCAACCCGCATAGCAAGCGATGCGCACGTAGCCCTAGCAGCAAACGTAGCGCACGCACCCCTCATAGCAAGCGATGCGCACGTAGCCCCAGCAGCAAACGTAGCGCACGCACCCCTCATAGCAAGCGATGCGCACGTAGCCCCAGCAGCAAACGTAGCGCAAGCACCCCTCATAGCAAGCGATGCGCACGTAGCCCCAGCAGCAAACGTAGCGCACGCAACCCGCATAGCAAACGATGCGCACGTAGCCCTAGCAGCAAACGTAGCGCACGCACCCCTCATAGCAAGCGATGCGCACGTAGCCCCAGCAGCAAACGTAGCGCACGCAACCCGCATAGAAGGGATGCGCACGTAGCCACAGCAGCAAACGTAGCGCACGCACACCGCATAGCAAGCGATACACGCGTAGCCCCAGCAGCAAACGTAGGGCACGCACCCCGCATAGCAAGCGATGCACACGTAGCCCCAGCAGCAAACGTAGCGCACGCACCCCGCATAGCAAGCGATGCGCACGTAGCCCCAGCAGCAAATGTAGCGCACGCAACCCGCATAGCAACACGTGGTTCATAATTAAAATATCACTTCATTAATTAAAATTTTTGTATGGCCTATAATATAAGTTAATGGAGACACAAGTGCGCACCGGCGGTGGTCACATTTCTGGTAGTGTCAAACTACGGCGTGTCCAGCAACATGGTCGAATGTTACAGAGGCGTAGGGAACTCTTCTTCTCCCTTGGCGCTCCTCCCCGTCACACCGCACGGTGCAATACTTCCGGTAAGAAAAGTGGCCCAACAATATTAAAACATTGCAATGAGAGAAAAGAAATAGGAGTTGCCATGGTGTCTCAAGAGGTAAGTGTCACACTTGTGAGACCTTACAGTTTTGAACCAATATGAAATGATTGCACCAAACATGAAACTACCGAACTCTTCCACTTATTAATGAAGCATACCGTTTCCACCAAGGTTGAGAAGTGACCAACCACCACGGCATTCCCTCCCCGCCCCACGCCATCCCTTGTCCCCGTGTAAATCGAGAAGCACACGCAAGGAACTAATCAATGCTCGCGTAAAAAAACCCGCGCACTTGTGCTGTTTTAATAAAAAAAGACGGAGAAATCTTACAAGGCGCGGGGTCGCGTTACCACTATCGCGGGATCAATCAGCGCCATGTATCGGTTTCACGGGCGAATAAAAAAGGGAGAAAAAGTTCCGAAATATGTCAGCTGGAAGCGGCGCAAGAGCTCCGTGGTGGAGCTGTGAGCGTTTTCCTGGCGGGTGCGCCTCCAGTTGTTAAAAGCACCGGTTCTGTTGTTCAGTTATCGGCACGCACTGACCGCAAGCAGGGGCTGCGGGTAGCGCGGCGGGCGGCGGGCGGCGGGCGGCTGGCTGCGCGCAAGGAAAGCCTACACAAAAGTCCCAGCGGAAACAACGACTCAACAGCTCAGGCACGCGTGAGCAGCGGCCAGCAAGCCGCGCGGCCGCTTCCAGCCACGCAGTCTCCGTGTGAGTATCAAATGCAGGTCGCTCCCTCCGGCGTCCGTCGATTACTGAGCCATTAAGTTCACCCCGCGAGGGCTCCGCTCCGCATCTCCCGCGCCGGCCGCAAGCAAAATCTGCTATTGTCGGAAAGTATTAAAGTTGATAACTGAATGGCAAGTGCTCGCCATCAATAGCTTTCGACAGGGTTGCGTTGAGTTTTCCCAGCGATTTCAATAAACTGTGGTCAACTGAGGAGGTAAAAAGTATTCGGCGAACGTCGAGCGTCCTCCGCGCCCTCGGAGCCCACACAAAAGCACAGTTTGTTATGAAACATCTCATTATTGGGTACTCGAAACAGCCCCCGGCGCACGTGGGTGTATCCCCTGCGACTACAAGACATTCACCCCCCAAACATTCGCACGGAATGTTATTTCCATAAAGCCTTCATCACGTTAACCAACAACACCTGGAGCTTTCCTGAACAAACGCAACAATATATCCGACGGCCGAGTGTTCGCGTTGGGTGTGAACGCGTCTTCGCCTGGACGTCGGCGGTCGTTGCACGAGAGGAGCGCGATGAGAAGCAGGCGGCAGCCGGACATCCGCCGCCGCAGCCTCTCCGTACAAATTATATTGTGATGTTTTCAAAAATAACAATGTACGATTTTTTTACGTTGCGGTGTCATTAATCATCATCGCGAGGCGCCTACCTCGAACTGAAGATTGCCGATCAGATTGAGGGAACTGCGATGTAACTAGGCGTTACAGTACCAGGGAATGCGCCAGTTCGAACCCCACTGACTTTAAGCATCTGCTGAAAGAACGACCTTCCAATCCCAGGAGATGTAACATAAATTTTGCTTATGATGTTTACGTTTTAGGAAATCAATTATGCATCTCTTCACTTTATGCCATAAAAAGGTGGAAATTGAACATTCCCTGGAGCCTTGACTACTCTGATATGGGATACCCTTCTTTATCTTAAAAAATCTTACAAAGGTTAGCTTTTCTCTCTGGGCATAAAAGACCTATAGGCAGTTGCGTCGGCTGAAACACCAGCCTACGACGATTTCACGCGGTCGACAGGAGCGTTTAACATATTGGAAGTGATGGGTCCTTATCACTCCTCACTAATGAGCCCTAAGGTCAGAGTCATACTTAAACTTAGGCAAGGGGGAGTGAGAATCACCCCAAGATGAAGACGCGCCGTGCCGCCCGCGACCCCAGTACTTATATTATCATAACCATTCCATTTAACATCACTTGATTCCCTCCGAAGTGAAGTGTCGCTCTTCGTGTTTACACTGCACCAGGTAATTATGACATAAGTTGACCCCCCCGGATGTAAGCTGATGTTCATACACAGCCGACACGAAAAATTATTCTAGCCGTTTGCAAATTAATTTATAAACGGGAGCGCGGCTAAATCTCTAAATACGATTCTAAAAACATTTCCCGCCGGCTGAACTCAACCCTTCGGATCCCCCATTGAGGCGTGGGGAGTTCGTTAGACTATTGTACACAATGAGGAGTCAGGTTGCATCCGCACTCCGACGCTGGCCGCGAGTGGACGCGGGTGGACGCGGGTGGACGCGGGTGGACGCGGCTGGAGGCGGGGATGCGCACAGCGCACGAGAGCCACTCCACACATAAATGGTATCGCAGCCGTGCTAGCGGGGCCGGTGCGGGAGCGAGCGCGCCGGCCCCGCTCAAGAGGTTCGACGGTACGCTCGCGTGTCCTTGGATGTATAAAGGAATGAGATCAAAAATGTTTACAGAGATTTAATAAAGCAGCGGGAGCTCGGCGGGGGCACAGGCGACGAGGGTCGCTCCTCAAGTGCGTTCAATTACATCGGGAACGGTTTCTTGTGCTACTCGATACTGTGGATGCGTGCGACTGATAGCAGCGGCAACACAATGGCACCTCACCCCCCACGTGCCTCACAGCCGTCGGGGAATATCTCGGTGGCGTTAGTCATAATTCAACTATCACGATTGGTTTGACGATGAACTAGTGACGACACTCTCCAACTGGAGGCCGTGCAGGTTCGACCAAACCGAATGTCAGCGTCTCAAAAAATTTCATCTCCGTACTGTAAGTTTTGGTGGCTGCTTCAGGTCGCTGGTACGCTCCTCCAACAACCGTTGTAAATAGAGTTCAATCGTAATCGATCTCCCACGAGTCAAGTTTATCGACCGAACATCATGTTCTCACTTTTTTCTCTTGCAACGCGATGGTCCCGAATTAATATCTAGTGTCATGTTATTACTAGAATTTGGACGTTGGTTCGGTTTAATTGAACCCGTCCGGTCAGCGACCACCCCATATATTGTCAGAGTTTCGGTAACCATCAATAAGTTGGGCGCGCTTCGCCTACTTCGGTTTCGTTGTCAGTAAACGCTCCGTGCGACGTTGTTGTTGTTGAGGTTAAGCGTTAGCACTACGTCGATAAAAATGAAACAGCTTCACTGAAATGAGAGGTATCTCAAAAGATGGAAGCCAAAATGTAATAAGTGTTACGCAAATGAATATGTACACGCACGCACGCACGCATTAACGCCTTATGGGCGAGCGGACATAGGGTCAGCGCGGTGCGCTGTGCGGGGCGCGCGGGGTGCCACCGGCAGCTAACAAGCACTGCTTCATCATTTTCCTCCATTTCGTGTGGAAATTTAAAAGCATGATTAAACAGCAGAACTTGTTCGGTTTAAGACGGTGACTTTTGTGTATTTAAGAGACACGAGTGCGGGCGCGGGCGCGGGTGCGACGGAATGCGCGCGCACCGCCTGCGGGCCGCGCGGCGCGCGGGGTGCGCAATATCGCCGCGTGTTGCCACGTAACACCGTTTATATGAGCTCGTAAAATGGAGAGAACGGTCTCGGTCGGAGCCGGCGAGACGTCAGCCCTCTCCGGCAATATTGAATAGTCTCCACACGCAGGACACATTTAGATCGATCGGGAATGTCAGCGCGTAACGGAGCAAGTGGCAGCGGCGCGCCCGCCGCCCCGGAGGCGCCGCACCGGGACACGGACGCGCGGTGTGCGAAGCAGCCTTTTTATTGTTCTACGTGGGGGAAATGCCTTCACATATCTGCTCTGACGGGGGCAAAAGCAGGTTATATCAGATTTGCACCGACTAAAACACTCACGATGTTCCACCTTTATATCGTTACAGTAGGGCCACGATAACGCTTTCACACACCTCCGCGACCCTGCTAGCACCGGCAACCTTATAGTCACCTGGGCGACGGGTACACCCGAATCCGTTACCCAGAGGTCATGGGAGCCAAGAGAAAAAATTCTCTAACTTCCTACGACGGATCTGATCTAAAGTTTCGCTGCTAACTGTTACTGCTTAGTCGCGGGGGTAGAGAGAGCGGTGAAACGCATTACTGACACTCCTCTTCGCCTTCAACCCCATCGCCACCGCATTAGCGGTGCGGCACCGGTTAGTCGCGGGAGGTAAAGAGAGCGGCTAAACGCAATACTGACACTGCTCTTCCCTCGCAGCCCCACCGCTGCCGCATTAGCGGTGCGGCACCGCTTAGTCGCGGGAGGTAAAGAGAGCGGCGAAACGCAATACTGACACTCCTCTTCCCTCGCAGCCCCACCGCTGCCGCATTAGCGGTGCGGCACCGCTTAGTCGCGGGAGGTAAAGGGAGCGGCGAAACGCAATACTGACACTCCTCTTCCCTCGCAGCCCCACCGCTGCCGCATTAGCGGTGCGGCACCGCTTAGTCGCGGGAGGTAAAGAGAGCGGCGAAACGCAATACTGACACTCCTCTTCCCCCGCAGCCCCACCGCTGCCGCATTAGCGATAAGGCACCGCTTAGTCGCGGGAGGTAAAGAAAGCGGCGAAACGCAATACTGACACTCTCTTCCCCCGCAGCCCCACCGCTGCCGCATTAGCGATACGGCACCGCTTAGTCGCGGGAGGTAAAGAGAGCGGCGAAACGCAATACTGACACTCCTCTTCCCTCGCAGCCCCACCGCTGCCGCATTAGCGATACGGCACCGCTTAGTCGCGGGAGGTAAAGAGAGCGGCGAAACGCAATACTGACACTCCTCTTCCCCCGCAGCCCCACCGCTGCCGCATTAGCGATACGGCACCGCTTAGTCGCAGGAGGTAAAGAGAGCGGCGAAACGCAATACTGACACTCCTCTTCCCTCGCAGCCCCACCGCTGCCGCATTAGCGATACGGCACCGCTTAGTCGCGGGAGGTAAAAAGAGCGGCGAAACGCAATACTGACACTCTCTTCCCCCGCAGCCCCACCGCTGCCGCATTAGCGATACGGCACCGCTTAGTCGCAGGAGGTAAAAAGAGCGGCGAAACGCAATACTGACACTCTCTTCCCCCGCAGCCCCACCGCTGCCGCATTAGCGATACGGCACCGCTTAGTCGCGGGAGGTAAAGAGAGCGGCGAAACGCAATACTGACACTCCTCTTCCCCCGCAGCCCCACCGCTGCCGCATTAGCGATACGGCACCGCTTAGTCGCGGGAGGTAAAGAAAGCGGCGAAACGCAATACTGACACTCCTCTTCCCCCGCAGCCCCACCGCTGCCGCATTAGCGATACGGCACCGCTTAGTCGCGGGAGGTAAAGAAAGCGGCGAAACGCAATACTGACACTCCTCTTCCCCCGCAGCCCCACCGCTGCCGCATTAACGATACGGCACCGCTTAGTCGCAGGAGGTAAAAAGAGCGGCGAAACGCAATACTGACACTCCTCTTCCCCCGCAGCCCCACCACTGCCGCATTAGCGATACGGCACCGCTTAGTCGCGGGAGGTAAAGAGAGCGGCGAAACGCAATACTGACACTCCTCTTCCCCCGCAGCCCCACCGCTGCCGCATTAGCGATACGGCACCGCTTAGTCGCGGGAGGTTAAGAGAGCGGCGAAACGCAATACTGACACTCCCCTTCCCTCGCAATCCCACCGCTGCCGCATTAGCGATACGGCACCGCTTAGTCGCGGGAGGTAAAGAGAGCGGCGAAACGCAATACTGACACTGCTCTTCCCCCGCAGCCCCACCGCTGCCGCATTAGCGATACGGCGCCGCTTAGTCGCGGGAGGTAAAGAGAGCGGCGAAACGCAATACTGACACTCCCCTTCCCTCGCAATCCCACCGCTGCCGCATTAGCGATACGGCACCGCTTAGTCGCGGGAGGTAAAGAGAGCGGCGAAAAGCAATACTGACACTCCTTTTCCCCCGCAACTCCATCGCCACCGCATTAGCGATACGGCACCGCTTAGTCGCAGGAGGTAAAGAGAGCGGCGAAACGCAATACTGACACTCCTCTTCCCCCGCAACCCCATCGCCACCGCATTAGCGATACGGCACCGCTTAGTCGCGGGAAGTAGAGAGAGCGACGAAACGCAATACTGACACTCCTCTTCCCCCGCAACCCCATCGCCACCGCATTAGCGATACGGCACCGCTTAGTCGCGGGAAGTAGAGAGAGCGACGAAACGCAATACTAACACTCCTCTTCCCTCGCAACCCCACCGCTGCCGCATTAGCGATACGGCACCGCTTAGTCGCAGGAGGTAAAGAGAGCGGCGAAACGCAATACTGACACTCCTCTTCCCTCGCAGCCCCACCGCTGCCGCATTAGCGATACGGCACCGCTTAGTCGCGGGAGGTAAAAAGAGCGGCGAAACGCAATACTGACACTCTCTTCCCCCGCAGCCCCACCGCTGCCGCATTAGCGATACGGCACCGCTTAGTCGCAGGAGGTAAAAAGAGCGGCGAAACGCAATACTGACACTCTCTTCCCCCGCAGCCCCACCGCTGCCGCATTAGCGATACGGCACCGCTTAGTCGCGGGAGGTAAAGAGAGCGGCGAAACGCAATACTGACACTCCTCTTCCCCCGCAGCCCCACCGCTGCCGCATTAGCGATACGGCACCGCTTAGTCGCGGGAGGTAAAGAAAGCGGCGAAACGCAATACTGACACTCCTCTTCCCCCGCAGCCCCACCGCTGCCGCATTAGCGATACGGCACCGCTTAGTCGCGGGAGGTAAAGAGAGCGGCGAAACGCAATACTGACACTCCCCTTCCCTCGCAACCCCACTGCTGCCGCATTAGCGATACGGCACCGCTTAGTCGCGGGAGGTAAAGAGAGCGGCGAAACGCAATACTGACACTCCTCTTCCCCCGCAGCCCCACCGCTGCCGCATTAGCGATACGGCACCGCTTAGTCGCGGGAGGTAAAGAGAGCGGCGAAACGCAATACTGACACTCCTCTTCCCCCGCAGCCCCACCGCTGCCGCATTAGCGATACGGCACCGCTTAGTCGCGGGAGGTTAAGAGAGCGGCGAAACGCAATACTGACACTCCTCTTCCCTCGCAACCCCACCGCTGCCGCATTAGCGATACGGCACCGCTTAGTCGCGGGAGGTAAAGAGAGCGGCTAAACGCAATACTGACACTGCTCTTCCCCCGCAGCCCCACCGCTGCCGCATTAGCGATACGGCGCCGCTTAGTCGCGGGAGGTAAAGAGAGCGGCGAAACGCAATACTGACACTCCCCTTCCCTCGCAATCCCACCGCTGCCGCATTAGCGATACGGCACCGCTTAGTCGCGGGAGGTAAAGAGAGCGGCGAAACGCAATACTGACACTCCTTTTCCCCCGCAACCCCATCGCCACCGCATTAGCGATACGGCACCGCTTAGTCGCAGGAGGTAAAGAGAGCGGCGAAACGCAATACTGACACTCCTCTTCCCCCGCAACCCCATCGCCACCGCATTAGCGATACGGCACCGCTTAGTCGCGGGAAGTAGAGAGAGCGACGAAACGCAATACTGACACTCCTCTTCCCCCGCAACCCCATCGCCACCGCATTAGCGATACGGCACCGCTTAGTCGCGGGAAGTAGAGAGAGCGACGAAACGCAATACTAACACTCCTCTTCCCTCGCAACCCCACCGCTGCCGCATTAGCGATACGGCACCGCTTAGTCGCAGGAGGTAAAGAGAGCGGCGAAACGCAATACTGACACTCCTCTTCCCTCGCAGCCCCACCGCTGCCGCATTAGCGATACGGCACCGCTTAGTCGCGGGAGGTAAAAAGAGCGGCGAAACGCAATACTGACACTCTCTTCCCCCGCAGCCCCACCGCTGCCGCATTAGCGATACGGCACCGCTTAGTCGCAGGAGGTAAAAAGAGCGGCGAAACGCAATACTGACACTCTCTTCCCCCGCAGCCCCACCGCTGCCGCATTAGCGATACGGCACCGCTTAGTCGCGGGAGGTAAAGAGAGCGGCGAAACGCAATACTGACACTCCTCTTCCCCCGCAGCCCCACCGCTGCCGCATTAGCGATACGGCACCGCTTAGTCGCGGGAGGTAAAGAAAGCGGCGAAACGCAATACTGACACTCCTCTTCCCCCGCAGCCCCACCGCTGCCGCATTAGCGATACGGCACCGCTTAGTCGCGGGAGGTAAAGAGAGCGGCGAAACGCAATACTGACACTCCCCTTCCCTCGCAACCCCACTGCTGCCGCATTAGCGATACGGCACCGCTTAGTCGCAGGAGGTAAAAAGAGCGGCGAAACGCAATACTGACACTCCTCTTCCCCCGCAGCCCCACCGCTGCCGCATTAGCGATACGGCACCGCTTAGTCGCGGGAGGTAAAGAGAGCGGCGAAACGCAATACTGACACTCCTCTTCCCCCGCAGCCCCACCGCTGCCGCATTAGCGATACGGCACCGCTTAGTCGCAGGAGGTAAAGAGAGCGGCGAAACGCAATACTGACACTCCTCTTCCCCCGCAGCCCCACCGCTGCCGCATTAGCGATACGGCACCGCTTAGTCGCGGGAGGTAAAGAGAGCGGCGAAACGCAATACTGACACTCCTCTTCCCCCGCAGCCCCACCGCTGCCGCATTAGCGATACGGCACCGCTTAGTCGCGGGAGGTAAAGAGAGCGGCGAAACGCAATACTGACACTCCTCTTCCCTCGCAACCCCACCGCTGCCGCATTAGCGATACGGCACCGCTTAGTCGCGGGAGGTAAAGAGAGCGGCGAAACGCAATACTGACACTCCCCTTCCCTCGCAACCCCACCGCTGCCGCATTAGCGATACGGCACCGCTTAGTCGCGGGAGGTAAAGAGAGCGGCGAAACGCAATACTGACACTCCTTTTCCCCCGCAACCCCATCGCCACCGCATTAGCGATACGGCACCGCTTAGTCGCAGGAGGTAAAGAGAGCGGCGAAACGCAATACTGACACTCCTCTTCCCCCGCAACCCCATCGCCACCGCATTAGCGATACGGCACCGCTTAGTCGCGGGAAGTAGAGAGAGCGACGAAACGCAATACTGACACTCCTCTTCCCCCGCAACCCCATCGCCACCGCATTAGCGATACGGCACCGCTTAGTCGCGGGAAGTAGAGAGAGCGACGAAACGCAATACTGACACTCCTCTTCCCTCGCAACCCCACCGCTGCCGCATTAGCGATACGGCACCGCTTAGTCGCAGGAGGTAAAGAGAGCGGCGAAACGCAATACTGACACTCCTCTTCCCCCGCAACCCCATCGCCACCGCATTAGCGATACGGCACCGCTTAGTCGCGGGAAGTAGAGAGAGCGACGAAACGCAATACTGACACTCCTCTTCCCCCGCAACCCCATCGCCACCGCATTAGCGATACGGCACTGCTTAGTCGCGGGAGGTAAAGAGAGCGGCGAAACGCAATACTTACACTCCTCTTCCCTCGCAGCCCCACCGCTGCCGCATTAGCGATACGGCGCCGCTTAGTCGCGGGAAGTAGAGAGAGCGGCGAAACGCAATACTGACACTCCTCTTCCCCCGCAACCCCATCGCCACCGCATTAGCGATACGGCACCGCTTAGTCGCGGGAGGTAAAGAGAGCGGCGAAACGCAATACTGACACTCCTCTTCCCTCGCAGCCCCACCGCTGCCGCATTAGCGATACGGCACCGCTTAGTCGCGGGAAGTAGAGAGAGCGGCGAAACGCAATACTGACACTCCTCTTCCCCCGCAACCCCATCGCCACCGCATTAGCGATACGGCACCACTTAGTCGCGGGAGGTAAAGAAAGCGGCGAAACGCAATACTGACACTCCTCTTCCCTCGCAGCCCCACCGCTGCCGCATTAGCGATACGGCGCCGCTTAGTCGCGGGAAGTAGAGAGAGCGGCGAAACGCAATACTGACACTCCTCTTCCCCCACAACCCCATCGCCACCGCATTAGCGATACGGCACCGCTTAGTCGCGGGAGGTAAAGAAAGCGGCGAAACGCAATACTGACACTGCTTTCTCTCCGCGACTCGGGCGGGCGAGGTGCGCGGGTTATGATGTCAACGTTCTGTACAGACGGGATACCCTGACGATTCAACACGTTAGAACGACTTTTCGATGGCAGAAATCTCCAGCCACCTGAACCGGTGCGCTGCACGCGTTAGTTGGCTAGTCTCACATTTGTTAACAGGTTCGGTTTGAAGAGCAGCACTGCACGGAGTGGGGGAGCCTTCCGCCGCGCGCGCCCAGCCCCACGCGGTACCAAGTGCCCGCGAGAGCGCCAGTGCTCGCTAATAACTAAGTAAACAGTAATTAATAGCAGCGAGGCGTCGCGCTGCACGGGGCGAGGGCGGGGCGAGCACGGGCGAGCGCGGGGCAAGCTCGGGCGAGCGCGGGCGATCGCGGGCGGGCGCGGCGGGTGAGAGGGGAATGCTTGCCCGTTCTCTCTCCCCTCCACCCCACCCTCGACTACTTCACGTTAAAGGAGCTCTAAATGTTTGTGTTATTACATTAAATTGAGAGGAAAAGGTTTGGGAGCGTGAACAGGGGTGTGAACTAACTACAACTGTTTGTTTCCTTTCATAGGTCTCATTGCCGCCCCGCCGCCCACCTCCCGCCGCCCTGCGCTTTGTTCCTTAGGTATAAGGCTTTCAGGGGACTATTCACTAGTAACTTTGAAAACTTAATTTCAAATTAAATATTCCTCCCACTTTGTCGACCTTTGCTCACTTTACTAATCGTCGGCCATTTTGTGAGGTTCACGCACGTGGAGCGGCACAACACAACGCGCCGTGTTACGCGAACGACTGACTCGTTAACAAGGGAAAACATTGCAAATTAATATGCACTGGCGGCATGTTTCAAGCAATCTGGTCACGGGGGACTAAAACGTAGATGTGATGAAACCAATTGCGCACGAGCGCAGGGCGCAGGCGACAGACAGTGACGGCCGCCTCGTGTCCTGGGGCGCGTGCGCGCGCACGGTTGCGCGTTACTTCGAGTAAAGCGCTTTTAATTATACACGTGCACGCACGCAACGTGCGGCTTCGCGTGTGCAGTGTTTCAGCAGCAAGGCTGTGCCCGTCCCGCACGGGGAGCGGCACTCGCTGCAGCTAAACCAACATACACTTAATTGTTGTTCTATCTCAATTTCACAGGGATAATTAAGTGTTTATTAAAGTTAATAATGGTCAAATGGCCGACGGGCGCGCGCCGAAACGCTTACAGGTCACAAGGCCGCAGGCGGAGAGAGGAGCCTGCTCGCTCCGAATACTCTGCGGTGCTCTTGCTGCGATCTCCACCGGACCACGCCGGCGGAGTTACTGCTGGGATGCTGCCAGCTAGTTATATCCAAAGAGCCCTTTCCGCTGTTCAAATCGACGCCGGTGTTCAATAATCTCCTTTCCACGCGGTCAGCGGTTACCCACTGCCTCGTAGAGGTTGTTGCGTAATTAAAGTACTTCTTCACTTCAAGTATGTCCTTCTCCATTTCATGGCATGGCGTGGACAAGGTGTCAGCCCAGGATGTGACCGGTTAATAACGTAGTATATTGTTTAAATATATAATAAACGTAAAAATCTCAAATAATGTTATGTGCTCTTGTAACAAACGCCGCGTTGCAGCAGCAGCGTTAGCTACAGCGTCCGCGGTGCTCGTTGCAACTTCGCCGCGGCAGTCACATTAACCGCACCCCGAGGTTACAAAGAGTCCAAAAGAAAAGCAAAAACGTGTGCGCTTTTCTCGCCGCGAGTTCGCTCTTAATTAATTGAGCGCGGCCCGCTATTACTCGGTTAAATGTATTACAGTCTTAACTTTCTGTGAATTAACCGTCAGTTAAAGGGGACTGAATGAAAGGTAACGCGCGTTAATTGCTGCTCGCTGCTCGCTGCTTGCTGCTCCACGAACGTTCTGCAGTTGAGTCCAAAATTGAGAATGTATTTGTTTAGCAGAGGATACCGGCAGGCTGCGGTAATGAAATCATTACACTGCTGATTTATGAGTGTCAACTCTGCTCGGTGCTTGGCTAGTTGTTCGGATGTACGACCTCGGCGGCGGCGCAGCGGCGGCGCGACGGCGTGCCCTCTCAACGTCCGCACCGTTACTTCCCGCAGCCATAGTCCGCGCCGCGCCGAGCGCGCAGCCGCGTTGTGTGCTCGTGCAGGACACGGGTCGTTGCGTGGGGGCTGCGACGCGTATAAATAAAGAGCGTACACAGCGCACACCCCCGACCGCAATACAGCATCCGCGCGGCCGCAGCGCCTCGTGACGTCCATCCGAGCTCGAATTATATATTTATATTGTTGTACTGTATATCCGCGTCGGGGGTACAACCATCTACGTGTTGAGACCCTGGCTACACTTGGCGCCCCTACGGCATAGCCGTGCGCCGCGGTGCTTCCCGCCGCTCCACCGCAACCACCCCATCCTCCCGCGCTGCTCCCCGCCCGCCTGCAACACTGCACTTTTGTGTCGCGTAATTGGCGCCCTCGACGCGCGCACTAATGGCCGGCCTGCGGGGCCCAGGGAAGGATGCTAGAGACAGGGGGAGGGAGGGTGAGCTGGCGCTGGTGCGCGCACCAATTGTAATAGAAAATATTTCAATTAAATTGAAGTCGATTTTTTAATTGTACAGGCCGGTTTGTTGGCGCGCGGGCCGTCGGGAAGGGGAAACGTTTTGCAATTCAAAGTAAATAAAGGAGAAAACCTGCGTCACGCGGGCGGCGTACGACGGATGAGGGCAACCGTGAACGAGCCCAGCCGGCGGCTGTAGTGGATGGGAAGCAACAACTCACCAGGCACGTCCTCTTGCAGCTCGGGGTAGTGGTGGGGCGCCGGCGGAGGCTGCGCGCCGTACAGCAAGTTGAGCTCGCGGGCCTCATTCTCTTCCTGCGCCTGCTGCCGCCGCAGCGCGACCTGCGTGCATGCAACACCAGTTCACACCACCGCACAGCGCCGCGCAGCACACGGTCGTGTACGTGCGCGTGCGTATGCGCGTGTAGTCACGTACCTGCGCCGCCATAACCCGCTGTCGCTCCGCGATGAGTGTGCACTTGGCGCACACGCAATCCCGCCAGCGGCAGTAGCGCTTGTGGCCCTTCAGCGCAGACACCACGCCGTGGTTGCGGCAGCGAGCGCACTTCGGCGTCCTCTGCAACCAACAGCGGGCATCAACACAACCGTCTCTCCGCCGCCCACGCGCCAGCAATGCGCACGGCGACGCGTCTTTACCACCATGTAATCACTCAACATCAGGTGACAGGATAACAAGTTACAGCTTGTGCTGACACACCTGCCCACAGTCAAGCGGACCCGCGATGCACATTTGGTAAAACATTACACCCTTGCAATCTTAATAATTTGCGGCTTGATCAGCGCTGTTGTTTATTTGTTGTGACTTTGGTGACCAGTGTGGCGTGCGGCATGCGGCGTGCGATGTGCGATGTGCGATGTGCGTTGTGCGGTGTGCGGTGTGCGGTGTGCGGCGTGCGTTGTGCGGCGTGCGTTGTGCGTTGTTCGGCGTGCGGCGTGCGGCGTGCGGTGTGCGATGTCCGGTGTGCGATGTGCGATGTGCGATGTGCGATGTGCGATGTCCGGTGTATGGTGTGCGGTGTGCGGTGCGCGGTGCGCGGTGCGCGGTGCGCGGTGCGCGGTGCGCGGTGCGCGGTGCGCGGTGCGCGGTGCGCGGTGCGCGGTGCGCGGTGTGCGGTGTGCGGTGTGCGGTGTGCGATGTCCGGTGTGCGATGTGCGATGTGCGATGTGCGTTGTGCGGTGTGCGGTGTGCGGTGTGCGGCGTGCGTTGTGCGGCGTGCGTTGTGCGTTGTTCGGCGTGCGGCGTGCGGCGTGCGGTGTGCGATGTCCGGTGTGCGATGTGCGATGTGCGATGTGCGATGTGCGATGTCCGGTGTATGGTGTGCGGTGTGCGGTGCGCGGTGCGCGGTGCGCGGTACGCGGTGCGCGGTGCGCGGTGCGCGGTGCGCGGTGCGCGGTGCGCGGTGCGCGGTGCGCGGTGCGCGGTGCGCGGTGCGCTGTGCGCTGTGCGCGGTGCGCGGTGCGCGGTGCGCTGTGCGCGGTGCGCGGTGCGCGGTGCGCGGTGCGCGGTGCGCGGTGCGCGGTGCGCGGTGCGCGGTGCGCGGTGTGCGGTGTGCGGTGTGCGGCGTGCGGTGCGTGGTGTGCGGTGCGCGGTGCGCGGTGCGCGGTGTGCGGTGTGCGGCGTGCGGCGTGCGGCAAGTAACAGCTGTGCCATGTCAGCGCGGCGGACGCGCACCGCTGCCGTCGGTAATGGTGTTGCTAATGCTGCAACCTAACAGCGCTCGACAACGACCACCAACAAAGCACCTTCGGACCGTATGCGTACAACTATATTCCCGTAAAATACCTACAAATATCTAAATTTGTAACATGATCTCCTTGCTTGTATCTCTGGTTGCTTGTGCTATTTGTGTCTGGTTGCTTACGCTATTTATGTCTGATTGTTTGTGCTATTTGTGTATGGTTGCTTGGATAACATTAAAATGGACATATGCAAAGAAAACGAAATCAATAAGAAATTGTTATTTCCGAATATATTGGCTTTTCTTTTTATCAAAATGAGTTAATTTATCGAAGAAATGAAGTACTTTTACATTGATATTAAAAAAAAGAAGAAATTACAACGCGAGTTGCGAAAAGACGATTTGTAAGCCTTTAATTGAATCCTGGGTGCGGAATATGAGGGAGTCGACCGGTGTCACCGGCGTTCAGCGCCTGTTCCATACCACTTAAGAAAGGCATTGCAAAAGGCAACTTTTACTGGCGAGCAGAACCGAAAGACTCAGTCAGGTCTCTGCTGCTCACAACAGATGATCAGTAGAGATTAAAACAACTAGTGTAGAGACAGCGGCCTGAATTGAACGGTTGCGGTGCTTTATAACGATAACGATAACGATAACACGACACCGCGCGCCGCGACACCAGCCACTGGGCAAGAATTAGTAAGAGAGTTTAGATGAACGGTGTTAATGCATCTGCCACATAGCCCTGACTCTGGACCTTTAAATTTCCACCTGTGTCAGATTGGAAAAATTGGTGCGTAAGAATACAACGTAAACATTTTGGAATAAAGGAGTTTTAGTATTTTATTTCGCGTGCACAAGCCCCTGAACGATCGGGTCCACGATTGAAGGTTTTCAACCTGTTCAGGTCTATTTCGAACCACGTAAGGGGGATCACATTAACGTCAAGAGAGAATCGCCTCTTATATTTATTGTTTTATTTCAAATCCCAAAATTGCCATAGCAACGGAACACGTCACCGCCCACTACGTGACAAAAAGTGATTTAACAGACCTGCTCGTGTGCACTACAACACTACAACACTACAACACTACAACACTACAACCGCAGTAGTACGCTGCAAGTACACTTTGCAAAGGTGCTTTCGTGCGCGGCCTTCGTGTTTGTTAATAATGAATAATACGCGAAGAAACTTTCCGCAGCTCAGCAGCACACTGTTTGTACCTTGACTTGATTGGCGGACGCGATGTCGCCGCGCTGCCGCCGCGCTGCCGCCGCTGGTGATGTAGTCTATTCCAACAATAAACTGTCAACGTTTCCACTTCCCAAGCTCGGCTCTTTTCCGGTTATACCAGTTAAAGCTCACAGTGCACAGATCGCAGAGTGCACATCATCGCACCGCACCGGACCCAGACGAACGATCAGACCACCGACGACTTGTTCCGTTTCTTTGATGTACGCATGTATTGGATGGAGTCCTAACGCGGCGACCGTCGAGGTGCCTGCGAGCAGGTAGCGCCGTGCACTTCCAGAGCACACCCTCCAAAGGGTGAAGTGTGTCACGGTCTCTCTTCAAGATAGCGGCCGTGTTTCAGCGAAACACGGCGACGTCTGAATACTTTCAACTGAAGAGAAACCCTTGCAGGGAGCACGGCTGCGCAGGCCCGCGGAAACCAACTATAGAACTGATTACATTTACACTTCCGGTTTCATTCGCGCAGCCGTGTTTCTAATAATGACTTTTATCAATCGTATCACATTTCCTATGACACTACTACAAAAAAGTTACACCGACCGCCAGGAGGAGAAGCAACGTGTATTTTTTTTCGCACGTCTCCATTATCCCTAATTTTAGTAGTTCACCACACCGTCGATTCTAAGTTTTGGTCGCTGGCAGCGGACACCTATCACCACCCAAATATTATAGGAAGCTGGAGCCTCTCGCAACGCGCTCGTTGTTTACAAAATATTATAATAAATATTGTACTAAATAAAAATATATTGAACGATGGCACTCCGTCCGGCCTCGGGGCGCCGCGCCTTTACCTTTATTTCTCGGACCTAATAATCATTTTTAAGGGGTGAACCAACACGTTGAAGGTTCTAGAGAAAGAGGAAAAGGTTTCCGGCGTCACGAGTTTACTGTGCACGAGCGACAGCTTGCTGTGACGCAGCTTAATCGCACGAAATATTCATTATATTACTTTTCCAGATTTCCGTTTCAGATAGTTGCGCACCGGATATTAAATACACAGGGGCTGGTCCGACCGGACCGAGCCGATGGAGCGGCTGCCGTAATCGCAATCGCGTTATTCTAACGTACCGCATGTTCCCGTACGTACCGCTTTGTGGTTCAACGTTGGAAAAGATTGATAAATTCAAGCTTGGGGTCACTGGGTCACGGAGGATATGAAAGATAACTTGGATATTGAATAGAGCGTAGGCCGCTGTCTGTTCGCTGCAACATGTTGGCTGCAGATTCGCCAAATGTACTAAACAAGTTAAGTCGACTCCTTTTAAAGCATATTGCCAATCATTTTATGCATGTCGTCATGCGGAGACGCTGCGCCTCTTCACTTAAGCGAGTGCGGGGCAGCCCCAGCAGCATCTTGCGCGCGCTCCCAGGTGGATGGGAGTTGGCGATGCCAGCACGCCAGATACAATTACACGCTGACAGGTAAATAGGCGTTATGCCGATATCGGTGTATCAATATGTGTACAATCAATCAATAATGTTAATGTACGATTGTTACTAACACTACCCTCAAGTACAATTGTAACTGACCTAACACATACAGTTCACATACAGTTATCTGAATTAAAGGTTTAATTGTGTAATATACTATAATTCGAGTGAGTCTAACATCGCCGCTGATTAAACTTTTATTGATATTTGTTTAATTGTGCTTTGTGGGAGACATTACGAGCGACCTATATCCAGCAGTGGACGTCCATCGGTTGGAATGACGATCACGATGATAGTTGCGAAATTAAGCAGTGCTGTCCGCAATTGTTTTGTAACGGCCGCAGTTTGTTATTACTGAGTACTTAATTACGATAGCCCTCGATTCTTTAATTGACATGAGCTTTTATGCGCAGTGCCAGGCGATGCGAAGTGATGTTATGTCATGCGTGTGCGTGATGCGATGTAGCCTGAAGCAGGTGTGATACGGCGTGCTCACCTGGTATCTCTCGGAGGCACGTAGGAAGAAGGGCGGCAGCGCCGCGAGAACCGGGTGCTGCACCAGCTGCGACACATCCACGCCGTTCGGCAGCGACATCTCCATTTTTCAAACTATTCAACTGTTGTCTTTTTTGCACTTTCATTAAAAGGTATTTAAACCAGCAGCACCCGACAGCTGCGCGCTATAACATGGTACCGCTGCTGGGTGGGTCGTGGGTCGCGTGGGGCGCGCGCGCCTCGCCGCGCTCCGACCGACGGCCTGCGCGCAGTCGACACGTAGCGCGCAACAGTTGCCGCCGCTGCACTCCGCTCCACACCGCTCCGCTCCGCGCCGCGCCGTCGCCGACACTGTTGCGCCGCGAGTCGCAAGTCGCGAGTCGCGAGTCGCGAGGGCGGGCCGCGGGGCGACGGCCGCGTGCGAGCGAGACGCCGCGAGCGAAACGACACACTGTATACATGGACTATCGGCGTCCCGCTCTCCCCGTGCTCTTAACTGTATTTGTATCATCCGGTTATATAAAGTGTAGTGAGCGCGGGCCAATGGGAGGCGCGCGCTCGCCGCCCCCCGCCCGCCATTGGCGCTCCCACTGGACCCGTAAAGGTGACTCTCCAGAGGAGTTTCTGTATTACAAAGCGCTATTGAATGAGGCACAAAAACACAATTATGTTTGTTGGGAATCTCTTTTTGTGTTTATTGTTCGCTTTTGTTGGCAGCGGGCCGGCGGCGCAGGGCGGCGCAGGGCGGCGCTGATGCGGCGCGACGGCAGCGCGGACTTGAGCCGATGGCTCCATTTAGCGCACTGATACGCGCCATGGACGCCGGTGGGAACATTCCACTGACAATGGCAGCCCGCCGCAGCCAACTCAATTGAATCAGCGTTTACATACCGTGATGAGATGCGTCGCGGAATAAAATGCATAAACAGATTATTCAATGTGCGCGAGGTTCAGACCTGGGCGCGCTGCAGATTCATATTACTAATTAAATCATCGCTATCGTCAATTAGTAATACGCCGTCTGCGGGCCGCAGTAGCTGGTGGAACTACTTCAGAGGCGCTGTGTCACTGCCGAGCACAGCCTCGCCGCGACCAGCTCACGGGGCGGCGTCGCGCTGCGCTTATTGAACGTATCTCCCCTTCTCTTCGTCGCTTCCTGATGTAATAATCATCGGCCGCGGGCTCTCCTTCCAGGAACAATTCTATGTAGAGCCCTGACGACGTTAAAATTATTAATCAAAAGCATCAGCACGCCAAGAGGCAATGACTTCAATCCATAAAAACGTAAGACTAACACATGGTATTAAACAAAATGGTAATTAGGAGGCAGCGGAGTGTGTGCACTGCAAATGTCCGTGGTAAGGATGTACCGGACGTGCGCCGGTCGATGGTGTGACTGCAGTCCTACACGTGTACGTACAATGTGCACCAACAGTCCTGTCGACACTGTTGCCTCCGCGGCTTCCGGCGCGCGGGCAGGGCGTGCGGCGTTTGCGCGCGCCGGCGTGGAGACATGCCGGCTCTGCAGCTCCACCACCGCGCACCGCCGCGCACCGCCGCGCACCACCGCGCACCACCACGCATCGCTTCGAGTGTATCACGCATCTGTAAATATAATAATATAACACCAACCATTACAATCAAATTGAATCTAACCTCGTATCGAAACCTGACGGGCGACGGATGCCGGCGGACCGGCGATGAGGGGCCGAGGGGCTGAGGGGCTGAGGACGAATTGAAATATTTCAATTTACTTGTCGCCGGGAATTCCATTTAAATTACAATGAGAGGCGACGCGGTGCGGGGCGGCGGTGGGGCGGTGTGGCGGTGAGGCGGTAGGGCGGAGGGGGCGGTGGGGCGGTGGAGCGCCAGGAGCGCGGGCTGGCGCGGCATAGGGTGGGCGCGGGGCAGAGCGGGGCGAGAGTGTTGTAATTATTAATGTATAACCGAATGTCTGCGCGTATCGGAAATTAATAGCGATCATCTGTACGTGCGGGGAGCGCGGCCGAGCAGGGGCACGAGCAGATAGAGGGTTGGGGTGGAGGTGGTGCCGGTGCTCACGTCCACTAAAGGCATAGTTTATTAGTGTACATAGTTTCCAAGGCGCGAGATGCAATGGGATTATAAAGACTAAAAATAAATGTAGAGAATACAGGGTGCGGGCGCGCCATTTAATGCTGGGGACGATCCCGCCCCAGCATTAAATGAGAATTCCGCAGGACAACTGTCAATTCGCGAAATGTTCACATTTCGTCGAAGTTTCAAGGTGCGGCGGCGCAGTGGTGCGGCGGTGCGTTGCGGCGGTGTGGCGATACGGTGCGGCGGTGTGGCGATACGGTGTGGCGTTACGGTGCGGCGGTACGGTGCGGCGGTGCGGCGATACGGTGCGGCAGTGTGGCGGTACGGTGCGGCGATACGGTGCGGCGGTGTGGCGATACGGTGTGGCGTTACGGTGCGGCGGTACGGTGCGGCGGTGCGGCGATACGGTGCGGCAGTGTGGCGGTACGGTGCGGCGATACGGTGCGGCGGTGTGGCGATACGGTGTGGCGTTACGGTGCGGCGGTACGGTGCGGCGGTGCAGGTCGGTACGGTGTGTACGGTGGCGGTCGCGGCGGTGCGGCGATACGGTGCGGCAGTGTGGCGGTACGGTGCGGCGATACGGTGCGGCGGTGTGGCGATACGGTGTGGCGTTACGGTGCGGCGGTACGGTGCGGCGGTGCGGCGATACGGTGCGGCAGTGTGGCGATACGGTGCGGTGGTGTGGCGATACGGTGCGGTGGTGTGGCGATACGGTGCGGCGGTGTGGCGATATGGTGTGGCGATACGGTGTGGCGGTACGGTGCGGTGGTGTGGCGATATGATGTGGCGATACGGTGCGGCGGTACGGTACGGCGGTACGGTGCGGCGGTACGGTGCGGCGGTATGGTAGTACGGTACGGCGGTACGGTGCGGCGGTATGGTAGTACGGTACGGCGGTACGGTGCGGCGGTACGGCGGTGCGGAAGTACTGGATGAGAAGTCTGAGTAAGATGGCTTGTTGTGACTTATGCTGCTTCCGACATTGTTTAATGTGAGCTTACCAGTCCGTCACCCATCGGCAATCAACTTGAAAATGTAATTATTTGCTGAACGGCCGACGCTGCGGCGGCGCATCACTAGTGGGGGCGTGGGAGCGCCGGAGCGAGCGCATATCTTCACAAAGCGTTAAAATGAAATGTTCGCAATTTGAATATCGTCCGCGTCTAAGCCCTCTCCGCCCCAACCCATCCACCCGCCGAGCCAGCCGCCGAGCGAGCCGCCGGTGGAATTCTTGTCCCCCGGTGTAATCGCTAAACAGTTTGCAACCGTACCCACGCCCCCTGGCCCCCTTGCCCCAGGTGCGGTACCGCCTGCCCGCGGCCGAGGTGCGGCGCCTGACGCTCTTGTTTGTTTGAGATTGCCTTTGAACGCTGGCCGTAGATGGACCACAATCAGCTAATTAAATGAAAATTTTTTGAAATATTTACACAAACATAATATATTGAGACTTGTTATAGTAGCAAGCAACTCTATCTACCTTTCCGGGTGCGGTGGTCAGGTTCAGTGCGCACACGGTCCGACGTCGATGACGAAGAGTTGTTGGATGTCTGCGGAGCGCTGCACACGGTGCAAGAGGCGCAGTGTGCAGCGCTCCTCGCGGCCGCAGCGGGCTCGCGGACGGCGACTTCGCCAGCGGCGGAGCCGCACACTGCATCCGCTGGGGTTCACGGGCTGATGGGGTTATGCTTTAGTTCTCATAATGGTAACGGTGACGGGATCGTCTTCACACGCGTGTGGAAAACGCATATGAATAAGTAGCAGAGGATCAGACTGCGTGGCGATCTTTGGAAGAGACCTATATCCACCAGTGGATTGCTAAAATCTGATATGATGATGTAAGTAATGATATTCCTATTGTAACAAATAGTTGCACAAACCGATGGTTAGACCTCCAAGCGACGTGAAGACTCAGTGTTGGGGAAACATGAGGAGCCTCGTCGCGTTCCACTAGGGGCCATCCCCCTGATCTGCTAGCATCCCGTATAAAAATATTTACATAACAAGAAAATGTTACAATGTTCAGTGCGCCTGTTTGTGTATACATTATGTGCGTTACACACACAAGTTGACAAGTGTGCGCGCGGCGCGTCGTCCCCGGCGGAGTGCGCCGTGCCCCCGCCGTGCCCCCGCCCTGCCCCCGACCGGCCCGGCCGGGGCGGCGGCAACAGTGTCCCGCGCCGCTATTGGCCGCAACACTGTTGCTACACTGCCTCGTCTGTGCATGTGTAGCGAGCCGGTCGCACCCGCCCCCAGCGCCCAGCGCCCAGCGCCCAGCGCCCAGCCCCCAGCCCCCAGCCCCCAGCCCCCAGCACCCCGCTGCGCGCCCTCACACCGCCGTACCTACTGCTGCACGGGCACGCGGAGGACCGGTGCCGCTACTGCAGCGGGTCCCCGGTGTCCACGCGTTGGTTGGGAAACGGCAATGCGTGGACACCGGAGCTGCAACGAGTGGCGAGCTACAAATAAGAGCGACGACAGTTTATTAAGTGTGCGCGCCCCCGCTAAATGTATTTATTTGCAAAGTGTGTCTGTCGTTTAAAGCGGGGTGCGATCATTTGCCGAACAGGCCGTGAGCAGGCGGTGCAGCTGTTCCGAGCTATAAGCTGGCGTGTCGGGGTACGCGATGCGCGATGCCTGGGGCGCGGGACGGATGCGGCAGTTGAAGCACGCGCATATAAAGAAAAGGAATACGTGTCTTGTATGTATCGAGCATGCGGCCGCTGCGCCGGCTACGGGCGGGCTGGTCCAGAGGCCCGGCTCTCGACAAATCATCTGCCGGTGACATTAAGCGGTGGGTCCGGCTAGGGAAGTGCTTAGGTTGCATTAGAACAGCGGACTCTGCCGGCTTGACCTCGCCGGTGATATACACCGCCGATTCAGCGCTGCTATGCGGCGTGAGAGCCTGTGGCGGGGTGGGACGAGGAGGAGTGGTGCCCGGAACGAGTCGGTGAGGCGTGTCGTGTGCACAAACAAATACTCCGGAAACATATACAGAACTATTCTTAAAATTAGTGTGAGATTTATCCAAAGTTCAGGGTGCACAGGACACGCGTGTGGCGCCGTCACTGCAAGCTCGGATTTGTCGCGCAACTGCGCGTAGGACGTGGCCGCTCCAAATCCTCGTGTCCGTCACTGCAACAAGCCAAGTTGTGTTACTCTCCAAAGTGTGCTTCATTCGATTCATGCGGTATACATTTATCAAGCTTTTACTCTTTGCCAATTTATTTCAAATGAATTGAAACTGTATTGTCACAAGCACGCCGCTGACTGCTGACTGCTGAGGTGGTTTGTGATGGAGCCGCTACTGCGATTTTCCAATCGACCTTTAATTCTTCATTGTCAAATCTTGACTCCGACCGACCGCGGGATTCAGTTTGAAGATACAAATCATTTTAGTGGATTCCCTCAAGCACATCATTATGCCTCCGAGCTGTTCCTGCAGCGCCGGTGCCGCGGTGGAACTCGTATTCGTAAATAACCATACCTTTCAAGTTCTCGCTTTGTCCACGGAAGGATGTCGATGATAAATACAAATGGCGCGAAAACCAACAAGTCACTTAATACAAAGCACAAATAAAAGTCGCATAAACAGGAATACGTTGGAATTTGGATGCCGTAACCGCAGGCGGGATTATTCCCGCTCAGTGGCCAGTTGGAGCAAAGGACTATTTCAAGTGTAAGGATGTATACATTGTGATAATTTGATTCTCGGCCGCGCGCCACCTTGTGATCGGGTTTCCCCGCGAGCCATCTTGTTGTAAGGTTGCTCCGCGCGCCACCTTGTGGTCCGTTTGGTTCGCGCACTACCTTTCGGTCGGGTTGCTCCGCGCGCCACCTTGTGGTCGGGTTGCTCCGCGCGCCACCTTGTGGTCGGGTTGCTCCGCGCGCCACCTTGTGGTCGGGTTCCTCCGCGCTACTCCGATGAGGTGACGCGAGCTTTAACGCTGCAGCTGCTGCCCACGTGATGGCGCAAAGGTGCAACACCTATCCTGCACTAGTCTTCATTAATTAGGAACGTGTATGTCCAGCGACTGAAGCAGTTTAGTGCAAAGTACTCCAAAATGCAACAACGGATAGATGTATTGGTAATAGTAAAATATTAGTATAAAAATAATCGTACAAATAAAGATTTTAATATAAGTGACATCTAACAATAACATCGTAAACTGAGAATAGATTTTAAAATGAATTTGTAGCGAGCTACATGCAGCTCAAGATGCTAAATACAGTTGGTAATTGTCTTACGTAAATGTAATATAATTATATTGGTAAAAAAAAAGGACAATTGCTCAATTTACTAAAATGGTTCCCACAAAAACGAGGACGGCCATTAAGCAGGATCATAAATTTAAAACCGAAATCATAAGGCTCCGTAAATACAGCCGTGCAGGAACCAGAACAGGATTCTACTTGACGTCTAAAAGTAATTCTATATAAGTGGGCGCCTGCAGGACCGGACTTGCCGGACCGGTATCCGCGGCAGATGTCGCTGTGCTTATTAAAAATGAATGCTCGCACAAAAGTGCAGCCGGAACGCCGCGCGCTGCCTACCGGTATACTGGGAGATGGTGCGCAAACAACACGGCGAGGCAGCCGGCAACTTAGTTAGAACCACCTCTATGCGCAGCAGCACAATGGGAAGAAACGGAAACCCCCTCGCCTCGCCCCACCTGCGCCTGTGCCCGCGGCCGCGGCCGCTTATCGCGCTCTGAGCGGCGCAACGTGAGCACAGCAGGGCCGCACTGCACTGCCAGGGTACCACGCAGAAGTCAAAACGTTATTTTCAATGGGTACAATTGGTACACTTCAGAATACCATTGACTTACAGAAGCAGCACTTCATGGGACCGGCTCATGGGAGTCTCGAGTCGGTTTCAACATCATTTTTCGAAGTGTAATGATGATATTTAGGACACAGCACTACATTGTACTTGAAACATAAGTTGTTAATACTCGTACCTCAGTAATTCCACTAGCTGAGGCGCGCTCCAAACCGTACCACGCTGCGGTGATACCTGTCTAGACTGTCCTTGGCTACAGAGATCGTAGATCGTCCACCGTATAGTCGTAGTAGTCAAATTCGGCGGCTACGGCAACACAAGCACTGCGTACCCTGGCTCCCTAGACCTATCCAAATAATAATCTCTCCACCCACTCAAAAGGAAGGCAGCTGTGCTTTGACTATTGCTAAATCGGTAAATTTATTTGCAAGTACAGCTAAGCACAGAGACATCGTGTGCGGTTGGCACGCCTCGCGCGCAGTCACGTGTGCACCGTCCCCGGACGCCAGTCCGGCCCGGCCGCCGGCTCACGCGTAGCCGCCGCAAGTTTACAAACACCGGCGCACCAGAACCTCCGTACGCCCGCGCGCTCGCTCCGAGGTGAGCTCACTTCACCAGCTCCTCCCGTCGAGGCAGCAGCCGGCACGCGAGCGCTCCCGCGGGTAAGCGTTTATATAGTTACATTGCAGAATGTTAGTAACGGTGAGGTGCTGAGCCAACGAAGCGATCGTCAGTGCGATCCGATCCAACAGGAGCTGGACACAGTTACTGCGATGAGCCGGTGCAAGTAATTACTTAACGGTCGGTTAAATCTGCATCGTTGCATTCGTTGCGGCTGCATCGCGAAGCGGATCTGGCGGCACCCCGCGCACACCGCGCACCGCGCACCGCGCGCACCGCGCACCGCGCACACCGCGCACCGCGCACCGCGCACACCGCACACCGCGCACCGCGCACCGCGCACCGCGCACACCGCGCACCGCGCACCGCGCACCGCACACCGCGCGCACCGCGCACCGCGCACACCGCGCACCGCGCACCGCGCACACCGCGCACCGCGCACCGCGCACACCGCGCACCGCGCACCGCGCACACCGCGCACACCGCGCACCGCGCACCGCGCACACCGCACACCGCGCACCGCGCACCGCGCACCGCGCACACCGCGCACCGCGCACCGCGCACCGCACACCGCGCGCACCGCGCACCGCGCACACCGCGCACCGCGCACCGCGCACACCGCGCACCGCGCACCGCGCACACCGCGCACCGCGCACCGCGCACACCGCGCACACCGCGCACCGCGCACCGCGCACACTGTTTCAACGTGGATTCAATCAAAACGCCTCTCGCTGACGCCAGCACGCATTGTTGCCAGTATCACATGACACCCCATCCCAGTAGTCTGCCCCACACACACACACACACGCGCACACACGCGCACACACGCGCACACACGCACACACATTGTTGTGATTATTTGTCAAAGCTGATTGTAAAATATTTAATGCCCTGGAACAATTTGTAAATAGCTGATAAATTAAATTACTGTTTAATCTATTATTCGCGGTTAATCAAATTACAATTTAGTCCAATTTACAGATTTTCGAAGCAGATACACAAAGACTACAGCTTGACATGAGGAATACAGACCAAAAGCCTGGAAGTATTTAAATAGGAGCCAGGCTCTTAACTCTCGCTCTACTAACATATTCACCGAGTAAATCATGAGAGGGGCCCAGCACTTGCTCACCAGATTAGCGGCGGTGACGCTATTGAGCGCCGTAACGGTCTGCTACGCTAAGGTCATGAGGAACAACGCACTCATGAATAAAATGATGTCGCAGTTCCAGAAAGATAATAATAATAACAATAACAATAACAATGATCCCCCGCCGGCGGAACGGGAGCAACCGGAGAACATAGTCTCCTTGATGCAGGGCGTTCTCTGCAGGAACTTCCCGACGATACCGTGCGCGCTCATCGTGCAGGACGCCACTCTGAGTCGACTCATACGCAAATCCATACAGCAGATCAACAACAAGAAGCAGTTCCTGGAGAGGACGACACAGCCCTACGAATACAAAACTAACTTCCCGGCGATAAATAGCGAAGATCTATCCAACTTCCTGCAAGTACAAAACACCGGTTACTTCGAAGACAGAAAAAGTGATCGAGACAGATCTAAGCAGAAGCAAAATGAGGAAAAGGTAAGCTGGTCACAGGAGAACGTGAAGAGTTCGAAAGTACAGAAAAACACAAAACGTACTTCAGTTTACGGAAGAAAGAAGTTGAAAAAGTTTTATCCTCACAAAGTGAAATACAAGGACAAGATAAAGAATTCAAATCCTGAATTCAGGGATTATTCAGATGAAAAGTTGTCAATGTCCGTGGAGGTTCCGGACATGGCGTTGACGAAACAGCACCAGCACTATACGTACAAGCGGGAGCCCGCGGACCCGTCCGTGTGGCGGATCGACTACAGCAGGCACGGCGGTCCCAGCGCCAACCTGTTGGGCTCCATCACCAAGACGAAAGCTGGCGGCGTCGTGGAGGACAGCCTGCTGAATCAGCTGCGAAAGGATGTGCTGCACCCAGACGTCTATATCAAGAAAAACTACATCAGAAAGAACTCGGAACTGCTCGACTGAGCGCGCGCCCTTTCCACTCGGAATGCAGTTTGATAGCAACCCACGGCTGGCCGCGGCGGGCGGCGATTCCTCCCCTTATTCCCAAATTGTTTTATTCCTGGAGCAATAAAGTGTTTTACAATTTGTAGACCTTCACTTGTAGCGATATATACAGTTGTTGTCTGCTTACGTTCTTACTTAAATCAAGTAATAAACAAAAAAAAAATTTGAACTACTTACACATCCACATGATCGTGATTGGCCGCAGGAGAAAATAAAATACAACTAAAGCAGGACGCGGACCTTCATATTAACTTGTTACCGGATGTCCGGTGCATGCAAAATATAATATTGCGAGCGTCCTTTATTATTTACGAGTAAAAATTAAACTAAACTCGTAATAAAAACGTCCACGAAACTCGGCTGCGAGAGGGTGAAGAGGGCCGCGCGCCGACCGTGCCTGGGTTCCGTCTGCGGCGCGAGCCACGCCCGCGGGATGTTGGCTCCCGCGGAGCAGGAGTCGGGTTCCATGTGAAATGCGGCGGCTATCTGCGCGCTCGCTGGAGCACCCAGTCTCTCCTTCGGTGGAACAGAGGTGGCTTTGTGTAAACGTCAGAGGAACAAAGCCAGTTATCGGTACGGCTTATAGGCCGCCTCCGTCGAGTGTTCAGGTCTTCCTTGACGCTTTGAGGGAATCTCTTGGTACGTTCTCGTGGAGAGATCATACTGTTTTACTGGGTGATTTTAATGTAAACATGCTTAAAGGGAACGATGGTGGCTTTCAGTGGGAAGTTCATGAATTTCTAAACTCTGTCAACTCATTGCGACACGTCGATAAACCAGCTCATCTCACAGAACATACTGAGACGTTGACTGATCGCGTCTGTGCCGATATAAAGGCAAACAACGTGTCGGTTGACCATATTACTGATTTAAGTTATCGTTTACGTTGGATTTGACATTTAATAAGTAAAGTAAAGTAAGTCATCAACGTTATGCACTAGACCGCTACAAGAAATGAACACTGACAGTTTTCAAAATGATCTAAACAATATCATGTGGACATCTGTTGATGTGAACTTCTCCGTTGGTGTGAACTCGACGGTGGCGGTTTTTAATTACAACGTTAATAAATTATTTAATGAACATGTTGCAGTTAGGACAATACGTACAAGGGAACACTGCACCGTGGATAACATAACATACTCGTATAACATAAAATTAACGATCGGGTGTCCACACAGAGCTCGTTTGAGGGCAAGAGCAACCAAAGAGGACAGTCGCTGCGCTTCTACGGCACTTCTATGGCGCTTCTATGGCGCTTCTACGGCGCTTCTATGGCGCTTCTACGGCGCTTCTATGGCGCTTCTACGGCGCTTCTATGGCGCTTCTATGGCGCTTCTATGGCGCTTCTATGGGGCTTCTATGGCGCTTCTATGGCGCTTCTATGGCGCTTCTATGGCGCTTCTATGGCGCTTCTATGGCGCTTCTATGGCGCTTCTATGGCGCTTCTATGGCGCTTCTATGGCGCTTCTATAGCGCTTATATGGCGCTTCTATGGCGCTTCTATGGCGCTTCTATTGCGCTTCTATGGCGATGTAACGAAGGCAGCCTCTGCAGCTATCGTTCAGGAGAAAAAAGTCTACTTTACTAGATACATTAATAATAATCTCAATAATCAATGAGCATTATGGATGCACGTTAAGAAACATGTCTCAATTAAAACTAATAACAATGATTGCGCTGGTTACTTTAATAACCCAGATCACATAAATAACCATTTTCTCAACATTCCCGGGCAAAATAATGTATCGATTTCTGACTTGACTTATTACGAGTTCGACTCGACTAGACCTAGACTTTGTAATTTAAAGCCTGTGTGTGAGGATGTGGTCTCCGAAGTAAGTTTACAGTAACATCATTTAAATCTAATGCCGTTAGCGTTGATGACATTCCCCTCGAGATGTTATTGATGATTTTACCCGGAGCGAGCGATGCATGCTATTTATTACTGAAATCGTAAATACCTCTATTACTCGTAATACGGCCACTTTTCCTGAATTGTTGCAAACAGCACTTGTGAGGCCTGTAGCTGAGAAAAATGATCCGACTGAACTAAAAGATCTTAGACCCGTTAGTGTTTCATTTTAGCCAACTTGTCTAAACTCAGTTAACAGATTCATTAGAATCTAACGACGTAACGCCTGAAATCAGGTCTTAGACAAAGCCGGAGCACTACAACCGCTCCAATGGATGTTGTAGATAAATAATATTTTGACTGCACAAGACATCGGTTAGGGAACAATTTTCGTATTTCTGGATGTTTCTCGGGTTTTCGACTCTATTAATATTCCTTTATTATTGCTCGTACCTGCTATTGAGGTCCTAGTACCTTCACATTGCTCGGCTGCCTTCCGCGGCAGCTTTAGGTATAACGCCACGAAGTGTTGGATCGATCTCCCCCCTCCCTTTAGAGATTTAAAGACTATAATAGCTTTAAGGCCAGATATAAAGCATGGCTTATAATGGAGTAAAAAAATAATCTCTAATCCAACTACCCTCAGGGTAAGTTCCAGCTCTTCCCGCTAGCGTTTGTTTTGTTTGCCTCTTTACGTTTATTTTCATGTGTTGTTTATTATGTATGTATAGAAAAAAAATAGGTACCTGTCCTTCGTATCGCTTTGTTTTCCTTCTGCTGGTATCTCTTGCATTCAACACTGCACTAAGTTAGGGCAGTGTGTACGGGCACAACCCAATGGCTGCGCTGGTAATCAGTTTTGTGGGTGCACGCCCATGCATGCCCGCATGTAGACTGAGAGTAGCCCATGTTTGTCTGCGTGTAAATTGTCTTATACGTATAAAAAAATAAATAAAACAGGTTATGGACAAATAAAACATTTCTTTCTTTATTTCTAATGCACGCCAGCCGGCCAGTGCACGTGCGCCGGATTAGTAAACAGAAATCTATGACAAATGTGCATATTATTTAATATTAGCTGATGAGACCCGCGGTAACAGTTCCGTCACCTTTTACACAGAAACAAATATAGCTGAATCAGTTTAGCCAATTTGGAGCTGCGACGCGACGGACGACCACGTACAGGCGTCTTCTCCTTGTTACGCGGTTTGGGGTTCAATCGTTCCGGCATTGTTGCGAAGATGTATTCAATACATAAGCGGGTAAGTGGGTTCACCTGCCGCTCGACGCCCGCCGCCCGCCGCTCCTCTTCTGTGTGTTAAATCTTATTCTGAATCATTTCGCCTCGCGCTCTGCTGGATAGTCGATCGAGACGTTCATTTTGTTCACGCACAAGTTATTTTTCCTGTTGCAACTTTGCATAGACAAGTAGCTGTGAGCGCGTCGCCGTCGCTTCTGAAGACCTCCATGTCCCCCCCCCCCAGACCGCGCGCGCGCGCTATATAACCGCGCAAAGGCGCGTGCGCAGCGGCACTATAGTTGAACGGGCGAAACGACCCGCCACATGGCTTGCTCTCTGCACGTGCTATTGTATCTGCTGGCGCCGGTAGTGGCAGCAACCGGAAGTGATGTAATACGGGACTTACCCCAAGGTAATACTATTGCCGAACATTAAATAAAATATCGTGCACCAAATGTACGCGCAGCGAGTCTCGTGTACCGGTTGCGTCACGTCGCCGGACGCGGGTGGCGCGGGAGCGGCCGCGCCGGTTCCATCGGAGAGACATCTACAACTTTGTACAGTAGTGGACAACAAAAATCTGAATCTGAATAATGATGATGTATCTCGATACTTTATCAACGAATCTGTAGCAAACTATTCGAGTAAAGACGGCGTCAGGTTGAATTATAGCAGCTGATGACTTAAAGGAAATGTTAGTAATATTCTCGTCATCATCGACATCCTCTGATTACAATAGCATCCTCTCAAAGATTTATTCAAATATTCAATTCAGATGGATCCAGAGATGCATCCACGCCAGTGCCGCCGTTGGTGGCGACACCGGTCGGCGCCATTCTCGGCTCTTGGATGACGTCACGCCGCGGCCGCAGGTTCGAGGCGTATCGGGGCATACGCTACGCAGAGCCTCCCGTGGGCGAACTACGGTTTCAGGTGTCCCTATTTGATGTTATAATTCGAGCTCCGAGTGACAGGCCAAGTGAAGCGGGCCGGGCCAGGGCCCAGCGGCGCGGCCCGGGCCGAACTGTGCGCAGCGCGTTGTAAATCGCGAGGCGCACCCAGGCAACAGCTCGTCCATTGGTTACTTCTTATTTCGTCATTGTGCCCAGCTGATGTACTGGTAACGCGAAATAAATGCCGCAGTACCATATCGTCAGAATGAGATTTTTTTTCATACTTACTCCAATTTGATTAATACGATACAATGGTGTTCATTGAAAGCAGTTGCAATGCGGCCGGAGCTGACCTGTGTGTGATGCAGCGCGCTGTGATACCTGACCGGTGATGCTGGCTGCAATGCAAATGCAAAACGCGACGCAGCCAGCGGCGCACACGCACACACAAACACACACCTAAATACACGTCATTTTATATTTATAATAATGTATTACATTTGAAACATTCATCCAAGAAAAGAAAGGGACTGATAATCTTCAAACGGAAAAGGCTGGCTACCATTTTAAACCGTTTAAAAGCACTCTCTACAGCTTAACACCCCTCGCAGCAAAACACTTTATATGAAGGTTCGGCCGCCGGAACGCGTTAGTGCCAAAGAAACTCACGGCAACACTAGTTCATAGCGTGCATTAATCGCATGCATCTGAGCTCATGTAATTGGTGCAGCCTCCGAAGCCGATCCTCCATTACCCTGGCCAAATGAACGCCACCGTGGAAGGGCCCGCCTGCCCGCAGCCCGCCGACTCGGCCGGCGAGTACCTCGTCGACGAGGACTGTCTCCGGCTCAACGTTTACACGCACACTACAAAATGGTAACACTATTAACCTTACGCGCATCTTATTCAATTATTTTAAGTTGTCGTAATTTTATCAAATAAATATACTTGTTTGATACGGTGCCTGCCGCACTGCGCCCACGCAACCGATAACCGACAGATAGCCGCCGATAGCCGCCGATAGCCGCCGATAGCCGCCGATAGCCGCAGGAAGAGTGCCAACAGCCACGCGCCCCTCGACGTGCGCACGCGAAATTCCGAAGTAAAACTTAAAGAATTTCCGCAGTTCAGAGCTGCGTCCGGTGGTAGTGTACATTCACGCGGGCGGCTTCTACTCCGCGTCGGGGCGCAGCGACGAGGCCGGCCCCCACTACCTGCTCGATTACGAGCTGGTCTTTGTCGCATTGAATTATCGGCTCGGCTCACTAGGTAAGCTATTACAGCTTGTTTTAGTGATCCACTCAGCTGTTGCCACGAGCCGTTTAATTAGCGTCCACGTAGACTTTTTCTGCCATCGAACAGTGGATAGACATCTTCTGACTTGTTTACTAGCACAATGGTGTGTTGTGTAAATATCCTCACTGACGTAGGAAGGCGGTATTTAGTCTATGGTGATCAAGCGACAACAAGTCAAATATCGATTTAGTCACGGACAATATAAGTTTACTTACGCTTAGATTTTTTGGGAAGGTTTCCTGAGCACCGGCGACGCATCGGCACCGGGCAACAACGGCTTGAAGGACCAAGTGGCGGCGCTGCGCTGGGTGCGCAGGAACATTGCGTCCTTCTGCGGGGACCCGGAGCTCGTTACCGTTACCGGGTACAGCGCCGGCGCCATCAGCGTAGCGCTACACATGATCTCACCAATGTCTAAAGGTATAGATAACAGAATGTAATTAATAATAGTTAGTAATAGTCGGTATTTTATAGGTCGAAAGCTCATCACGTCTAGTACCGGAGTCCTTTGGAGGAGAACTTAAAGCTAGCCACTAAAACGGTCAGTATGCTTAACGGGGTTAAGCAGCACTTGACTACGATACAAAGATTGTCACTATAAAAAGCGCAAGTTCGGCCAAGAGCACCGGCCTGGTCACCCACGATGAAGCTAAGAGGAACCTACCCAGCCAATCCGAGGCGTAGGGCCGGTCTGAAGTGACCACTCCAGGTGAACTCCGTTAGCTCTCTTCGAATGTGTGCAATTGGCTGCGAGAGTAGGTTTGTACTGCCCTTCGTAACCGAGGTGGAGTCGCGGAGGGAGAGGAGTGTCAGTATTGCAGTTAGCCGCTTTCCCTACCTTCCGCGACTAAGTGACGCCGCACCGCTGATGCGGCGGCGGTGAGGCCGAGGAGGAAGAGGAGTATTGCGTTACGCCGCTCTCCTTATCCTCCGACAGCGTTCCCGTGGTCCCGCCGTAAAGCGATGAAGGTCGTGGGGGTTTTAGTCGGTGCTAGTCCCACATAACTTGTCTTTGCCCCCGCAAAAGCAGTTATGCGAAAGCATTTCCCCCACGTAAAGCCAAAAAAGGACCTGCAAAAGCGCCTGAATGCCAGCTGGGACCCTAAGATTTGATACAAAACAGAACTGTCAGAGAATTGACGAAGGTACTCTGTCACCTTATCGTTTTTTTCCGCCTCTGTAAGAGGAAGTGTTCCGAGGAACTGTTTGACACGATGCCCACGGCCACATTCTGTCGCCGCACAGGTCGACATTCTCTCGAACAGCAGTGGCCTCGTGTGGTCCCGTTCCGGAGATGTTTTCCTCCGTGGACACTCAAGTTGCGGAATAAGCTAGTAGTTGAGGTTTTCTCAGACTCAGTTTTCTCTACAATGTAAAGTTCTCTAAAAAAGCCGTGAAAAGATTCCTAAGAGTCTGTAAAACGTTAAAGACGGGTCTGGTGTCACCGACATTAGAGGCTGCGGTGACCGCTGAGCACGACCTGAACGTAGTCCTAGCTGAATATAAAAAGGTGTAGAAAATTTCTCAACATTGTAATATTTTTCTACTAGTTTCAATTATCTAACAATCTGCTCATATCATGACTGCTTAAATCCAGGATTATTTCACCGAGCTCGTGCAATGAGTGGCTCTCCTTTCACCCAGGCGGTCACTCCTAACCACCAGTACTACCTCGCAGTGCGGCAGGCGCGCGCATCCGGCTGCCTCGACCACAACTCCACAGTGATCCTAGACTGTTTAAGGAAAGTACCATGGAGAGACTTGGGTAACTCATTGGAATCCATGTTTGTAAGTAAATCTCTGCATTCCCAAGTTTAGACATATCCGCCGGATGCGCCGCTGGTCACGGACCACTACCAATTTCTATAAGATATACATCAAAATGCAGTGGTAGCACGGTCTGTTACTGCGGCGGAAGTGGAACCTTAACGTTGCGGAAAGACGCGGGTTCGATGTTCACTAAATTTGAATGTACGATTTAGGAAAAGATTATCAGGAACCGACATTTCACAAGAACAATATTAGTGCGAATGCGACTTCGTGCGGCCCGACTCGGCCCGGCCCGGCCCGGCCCGCTCTGCGCAGCCTGGGTAGACAAATGGCTGTGAATCTATCTCTCGTTGTGAGAGGAGGTGGAGGTTCTAAGTTAATATTCTTTAGTGAAACTTTTAATGTGGAAGTAACATTGAGTGGACTGTATGCTGTATGCGTATGCGAATCGGCATTTTCAAGGGATCCTCATGATTAACAAAATATGGTTAAAATTTAATCACAGGAGTTTGGCTATGATCCTATACTCGTTTGGCTGCCGGTAATAGAAGCAGACTTTGGGCAAGAGCGGTTCCTCGCAGAAGATCCGGTACTCTCTGTTCGTGAGGGTAGAATGCACTCCGTACCGCTAATGCTTAGCCAGACCAAGGACGAGTTCTTCTGGAAAGCATTTAGTTAGTTTGATCGAATTGTCGATATTTAACACAAGACACTCAGTACATAGTTCCATATACACATGCCTCCAAAGACTAAAACATAATTTTAAAGTTACCATTTTCTCATTCACAATGGGATAACACTTTGAATGATGCTAAATGACAATGAGATCGGACATGGAGAAGCGCGCTCGCCTGGAGTACTCTAGTCCTCATAGTTTGCCGACTGGAACAGTTTTGCTATTAAGGCGGCAGATTTACAATCTACTCAACACGAGAACAATCAACAAGAACTCACCACCATTCTTCTGAATACTCGTACTCTAAAACACTAACAAAACTCTTAATCTGTTCATCACCGACTGATAGTGTACTTTCGAATCCAAACTGTGTCCATGTACAGGTAGTATATTATTCGGGTGCCACCTACGACTCAGGTCCGACCAACTACCCACCGTCTCCCCTCCAAGCATCCGGTTATATGGGTCGAATCTTTGCAAATCAGGACCCCTACAAGTTGCTTTTTTGTTCTCTTTACCGGCTGTTCCTTGCGTTCTCTCTCCTTTCTGGGGCGTCCGAAGGCCACGAAAACGGCTCCGTTGACGCTTCACCGCCGTAATACCAACTCTATGATTACGTGGGGTCTGCGAGAGGTCTGGTCTCATTTAAAGCCGCTCCGGATCTCGAGCCATCGATTCACAAAATCTGTCAGCTGTCTAAAGTTCACCTGTAAACTCATCATATCCGGGAAATAAACCGGACCTATATGTGATCGCTATATCCCATTCATTATCGCACGCCTCGCCGCTTCATACAATAGCCCCCACAGTACCGCAGTACGTGGTGCACGTCCCCGCCGCGGCCAGGCCAAGTGCATTCACAGTCATGTTCATTTTCACAATGACAAATGGGAAGTAGTTTAATGATAATCGCGCGTGGATCAGACGTGCTGTCGAACGAGAGCCTGTTCGCGGCGATGGCCAGCGACTGGGAGCGCACGGCCTCCATCGCGTTCCTGCTGCCGCGCGGGGCCTCCGGCGCAGCCGCGGCCGCAGCCGCCGCCCTGCGCCGCGCGTACCTCGGCGGGCGCGCGCTGCTCAACGACACTCGCACCTCCGACGGCCTCGGAAAGCTGTACGGAGACTCCGTCATCGGTTTTCCGGTGCATAGGTACGAGTAAAACTATTCTACAAGAGCCCGTCCGACCACTGAAGGTTCGCAAACAATTCTGCACTTAAATAATAGTGCCCCTCTGCTTTGTGAAGTTCCGCAGTCAGGGCTTTGTGATGCGGCTGATGCGACTGATGCGACTGATGCGAACGATGCGACTGTTTCTATTATTATCTTACAACTTATAAAAGTTACCATCTGTCCTCCACCACCGGCCTCATACCACCGCGTCTAGTATTGCGCGTTTGTATACCCGTGCAAAAATATTTTTTTATATTGAAGTGACGAGACGTGCGGGACGTTCACCTCATGGTAAGTGACATAACAACTTAGCGCTGGTTTTTTTTTCTTTTGTTTTTTTTACGTCGGGGAAATGCTTACGCATTCTCGTCCTCGCAGGGGCAAGGATGGATTATGTCGAACTTGCACCGACTAAAACCCCCACGATGTTCCTCCTCATCACCTGATGGCAGGCAGGGTCACGGGAACGCTTCCGCTGCAACCGCGATTCTGCCGGCACTGGCCGCTTTCGCAACCCACGTCAGGAGGGAGGGATGAACCCTCCCTTTCCAGGGTGCGCCGGAACATGCAGCGCGCCCCATCTTCGGCCTCCTGCAGTCGCCCAGACGCCATGGGAGCCACGGGAGAAAACCTCTCCCGGATCCCTGTGGCGGAGAGATGTTGGGCCCGCTGCTTTTCGTTAACAGCCGCGGAGGATGGAGAGGACAGCGCATCGCAATACCGACACTTTTGTTCCCCCGCAGCCCCACCGCCACCGCATCTACGGTGCGACACCGTTTGGTCGCAGGCGGTACTCCCTCCGCGACTCCACCCCAGCTGCAGAAGGCAGCATAAAGCGGCCCCTGCGGCCCTCGGCCTCTCCGGTGAGTTCCAGTTATCCAACCGGTGCTCGAACCTGGAGTGGCCACTTCAGCCGGCACTTCGCCGCGGGTCGGCCGGGTAGGTTCCACTTCGTTTTACTGTGGGCGACCCCGCCACAGTTACTGAGCCCCTCCGCCACGACAAGGCGGAACCTGTTGGAATGGGGGAACTTAGCGCTGGTTAGCATGGCCACTGCGCTCGTCGCCTTGAAAAATATGGTGTTAAATTTCATTACCCCAGTAATTTCACTAATAACAGGGCCCTTCAATCCGGAACAAAATGTTTGCACAGTACTGTTTGTTGTGCTCGTGGTGGCCGCCCCAGGTGAGCTTCGTGAGCTCACCTGGGATTTGTGACGGTGGGCTGCGTGGGCAGGCTTGTACTGCCCTTCGCAGCAGTGGTGGAGTCGCCCAGAGAGAGGAGTCGGTATTGTGATTCACCGCTTTCCTACTTTCCACGACTAAGCGGTGCCGCACCACTGATGCGGTGGCGATGGGGTAGCGGGGGAAGAGTAGTGTCGATAATGCATTTAGCTGCAGTCCTTATTCTCCGCAGCTTTATAATGGAACCCAAGACCAGATCTGGGTAACGTATTCGAGGGGACCGTTACCCAGGTGACGATAAGACGCCGAGAGAAGTGGAACAGAAGTTTCTCCTCCCGAGATGGAGCTGCGCGTTGCAGCCGGCGCTGGCGGGGTCGTAGAGATGTGCGAAAACGTTTCCGTGGCTCCGCCGTAAAGCGAAGACAGTGGAAAATTGTGGGGGTTTTAATCGATGAAACTTCAATATAACCGGTCTTGGCCCCCGCGAGGGCAAGTATGCGAAGGCATTTCCCCCATGTAAAAAAAGGCGCTGCGGTGGTACCTACCTTGACGGTCTCCGGCAACAAAGGCCTAATATCAGTAAGTGTTATATTCACGAACAGCGAATTAAATAAAATTTTAATTCACATGCAGTATTCAACATAAGTGTGGAAATAACCAAAGAATTGTTCAAAACTTCCTGTGCTGATGAATAAATCACATCTCATGGGCAATAGTTTTTGGAAAGCTCAATCGCTCATTAGCGCACGTGTTTGACCTGCTGGAAAAAAAATATTGTAATTGTACTTGCAATATTGGAGTTTCCGCTAGACGGCCATTCAAACTTGCGCATGCGCACACGTGGAGTCCGCGGGCTCTCCTCGGGACGGAGACATCGTTCAAGCGCGGATAAATCGCGGTAATAAACTTTTACCGAGCATACAACTTGACATCAACAATTTTCATAGGATGGCTAAGCTGATGGCCGCGCATTCATCTCAGCCCGTGTTCTACTACTTGTTCAACTACACCGGCCACCGTAGCTTCTACGAGGACCCCATCACCAAGCAACCGAAAGGTATTGCGACCTACGACTTTACATACAAAATGTTCCTAGAGGCGTCCCAGACCAGTTTCTGTAGTTCAAACTCTGACAAATGTCGGTACGCTTATTGTTTCACAGCAAAGTGTTTGCTCTGCGTAAAAATGCAGGTAGAGTTGGTTTACTTAAAATTGAAAGTACAATTTTATAATCGCCGTACCTCGTGCTTGTTATTTGTTCATTTACTGGTCAACAAACGCAAGCGTCGACGTACGTCGCGTCGTGTCTCTAGTTTGGACTTTCCAACATGAAGATTATTGTGTGCGCAGGCGCAGCGCACCATGACGACCTCATCTACCTGCTGTCGCTGCGGCGGGTGTTCCCCGACGTGCGCCCCGACGGCGGCCGCGACGCGCGTCTTCTGAACGTCATGTGCCGCATTATGTACTGCTTCGCCAAGCACGGGTAAGGCGGCTCTCGCTTGCTCAACCGGTGCATTGCGGCGCAATTTATTGCATTCTCATATGTAGTCTGTCTCCATGTGCAAACGGACTATCCGCGAGCGATGCCCGCACACCACATTTACCTATTTTCATCTTGAAAAGACAAGAAAGCGTTGGACCCGCGACCGGACACCGGCGTCTGGAGCCACGAGGTGTCCATCTACATAAATGCGTGTCCTAACGAACGTAGCTGCCACACTACCCCTGTCCCCATGTCAGTGGTATGTCCGCAGGGAGCCGAGCTGCGGTCGTGGCGGGCCCGCGGAGACGCGCTGGCCGCCGGTGACGCCGAGCGCGCACGTCTATCTGTCGCTGGGCGCGCAGCTTGTCCTCCGCGAGAACCTGTTCGAGGAGCGCTTCCGCATCTGGGAGGAGCTCTTTCCTTTAACTTGATATTATTATGGAAATATCAATAAATCAAATAACCTCGTGTACGCCGATATCTCATGTGTTTTCATTATTGGTATTATTTTTATCACTAGTATTGCCATCACATAGAACTCTAAAAGGGTCGAACACAATCGCACTTTATATGATTTGTTTTTTTTTGTGTTTAACTCGAAGGAATTGCCTGCCCATACCCGTACTCGCGAGGGCAAGGACAGGTTATGTCGGACTTGCACCGACTACAACCCCCACGATGTTCCAACTCGTCACCTAATAGCCGGGTTACGGCAACGCTTTTGCATCATCCGGGATCCCACCGGCTCTGGCCGCTTGCGTAGCTCCACCTCCATGGGGACACGCCGGAACATGCAGCGCGCCTCCTCCTCCGCCTCCTGCTGTCGTGCGGGCAATGGATTCCCTCGAACCCCTCGCCCAAAGGCCATGGGAGCCAAGAGAGAAAACTCTCTCGACTTTCTGCGGCGGATCCGATGTTGGGTCCGCCGCCACCCGTTAAACGGCCGCAGAGGATAGTAGGTACGGCGCATCGCAATACCGACACTCCTCTTCCCCCGCGGCCCCACCGCAGCCGCATCGCCGGTGCTACACCGGTTAGTCGCAGAGGGTACTCCCTCCGCGACTCCGCCTCGGCTGCAAGAGGCAGTATGAAACCGCCCCATAACCTGGCCGCAAAGAGCAGCATGAAGCCGTCCCTGCAGCCCTTGGCCGCTCCGGTGAGCTCCAGTTTTCAACCGGTGCTCTAACCAGGAGCGGCCGCCTCGGAACAGCTCTTCACCGCGACCCGGCCACGGTTACTAAGCCCCTCCGCTACGACGAGGCGAGAACCCGTTGGGGGGTTGCGGGGACCTTATGTGATTATGTGACAGGCGATGATACCGTGCACCAATCTTCTACAATAACCCGTAGAATGTTCTCTTGAAGAGACATGCATCGTAATATTATTCTTATTTTTATCAAATTGGAACAGAATTTTGATTTCTTCCGAGATTATATAATATGTTACATGCATTGTAAGAGGGGTACGGGCCGCGGACCGGCTCCAGCTCGGACGCGCGGCCCCAGCTCTAAAGCGCGGCGGGTTTCCCAACATGCAGTTATGTTTTCCTCATGGTTTGACCATACTCACACTGTAGTCGTTGCATTTGTCAGATACGTATAATATAAGTAATCAACAAAAGGAATTGAAATTTATTACTTCACAAGAACTAGAATAACGTTTCATAATAATTTGTTAAATATTTTTGCCTATCGCAAGAATGTTATTTTTTTAAATTTTAGAGTCACCTTCAAGTGTCTAGAATAAATTGTGGTTAAAAATATTAAATGCTAAGCAAAAATTGTTTAAATAAAATTGCAATAAAAATGCACTATATGCATCCCCCAGGTACGTATCGTGCATTTACAAATAGGCCATGTATCATCATCAGCCTTTCTCAATCTACTGCTGGATGTGGGCCTTCCCCAATGACTTCCAGATGCAGTCCTAAGCTTTTCGCGTCCAACCACTACCGACCGCTCTTACGATATCGTCGTGCCATCTTGAAGGAGGGCATCCTGCACACTAGCGTTCTGTACGCGGCCTCAATTCCAAGACTTTCCTCCCCAACCGGTCGTCATTAGTAGATATGTCCGGTCCACTGCCACTTCAGCTTGCAGATTTTGGAAGCTACGTCGACAACTTTAGTTCTCCGTCGAATTTCTTCGTCCCGGATCTGGTTCCTTACAGAAAAACTAAGCATAGCTCTCTCCATCACTCACTGTGCGACTTTGTATAGGTGCACCAACCTGATGTTCAAGACACGTCTCTGCGTCATCGGCGGGGGTGTGAAGGAGGCGTTGATAGAAGACTTTTGTCTTCAGACATTAGAGAATTTGGGAGGAGATGATTTAGCGGAATTTCGCAAACGCTACAACTGAGCCGAATACATCAGCCAATAGACGTCCACTATTGGACATGACCTCTCTCAAAGATTTCGACATCGATCGAGTAGGGATTCATGTCAAGGGATTTGGGCCATTTCCCACCACACTAAACCAATGTGAGTTTATAGAAACTAAAGTCTCGTTTGTTGGTTAGTAAGGTGCACCACTAGCAGATGAACTTGACTTGGGTCCCGAGAATCAATCCGTGAGAGAACTAACATCATCGACATAGCCCCAAAAATTGCTAGACTTAAGCGACAGTGGGCAGGACTCATTGCTCGAAGGACTGTCGGCCGATGGGCAGTAAGGTTCTCTAGTGACGCTCGAGTACCGGTAAACTTTATGCTGAGAGGCAAGGTGATGGTCGCCGGAAGCAGTTGGATGTGGCAGCTGGACCGATCGGTGTGCAACAATACAATAAATAATTCTTCTTCTTCCTCCTACCCTTTTCCCATTTTATGTGGGGTCGGCACAGTATGTACTTCTCTTCGACATCTCTATTAGGCGCCATATCTAAATTCACACTTTTCTTACACATGTCGTCTTTCACACAATCCATCCACACTTTCTTCGGTCTTCCTCTACCCTTGTAACCATCCACATTCATTCTCATTACTTTCTTTGTTATATGTCCTTCATCCCTCCGCATAACATGCCCGTACCACGCTAACCTCTCTGTCACTGGCGCAACTTTCAAACTCCCTCTAATATACTCTTTCTTAATTTTATCCATCCTCGTCACACCACACATCCATCTTAACATTCGCATCTCGGCCACATGCAATCTCCTTTCATCCGAACCCTTGGTGGCCCAACACTAGGATCCATACAATACGACAGGTCTAACGACCGACTTGTAGATCTGTCCCTTAAGTTTGAGGGGCATTCGTGGATCACAAGTCGTTCCAGTGACCTGTCACCATTTCATCCAACCTGCATTTATTCGGCTTCTCACATCTCGATCAATATCGCCCTCGCATTGTATGAGTGATCCTAGGTACTTGAAATCGGAGCAGGTTGGTAGGGATACACCATTTAAGGCGATTGGAAGAAAGCTGGTAGGACCGCCGAAGTCACAGAACAAATGTTTAGTTTTGGTCCTACTGATCTTGGGCCCAGCGTTCTCTAATTTATTTCGCCATTTTTCCAACCTGCTCTGCACCTCGCATTCTTCTTCCCCGACAAGTACGATGTCGTCGGCAAAAAGCATACACCAGGGTGCCTCCTCCTGTATGTCTGATGTCAGTGCATCCATTACCAGGAAGAAGAGATACGGGCTTAATGCCGACCCCTGGTGTAGGCCCACCAAGACCCCGAAGCTGTCGCTTTCGCCAGCAGTGGACCGGATTTGTGTACTGGCAAGACAGTACATAGCACGAATAAGCTGTAGGTATTTCACAGGCACTCCTTCCACTTTCAGAGCCCACCACAGAACCTCCCGCGGAACCTTATCGTAGGCCTTTTCGAGGTCCACGAACACCATGTGCAGGTTTTTATGCGCACGTCTATATTTTTAGCACAGTTGGCGGAGAGCAAAAATGGCGTCCGTCGTCCCCCGCCCAGGCATAAATCCGAATTGGTTCCGGGCTACCTCACTCTCCTCTCTCAGTGTTCCCTCTAAGATTCTTTCCCACACTTTCATACTATATGGGACATAACCTTTATTCCCCTGTAGTTGTTACAGAGATGTACATCACCCTTGTTTTTAAAAATGGGTACCAGCGAACTGCTACACCACTCATCCGGGATCGCCTCTTCTTATACCTACTTGTTGAAGAATAAAGTCACCCACATCCATCCATCCGCCTTTAACAACTTCCATACTTCCATTGGTAATCCATCCGGCCCAACAGCCTTTACATTTTTCATACCTTGCACTGATTTTTTTACTTCATCCATAGTAATCTTCCTCACTTCCTCCTCTTCCCCTCTCCTCTTCCTCAACTCCTCGTTCATCAGTCTTCCAAAATATTCCTTCCATCGTCTTTTAATGTCATCATTCGTCAACACTTTTCCTTCATCGTCTTTTATACATTTGACATGATTTATATCCCTTGCACTCTTTTCTCTCTCTTTTGCTATCCGGTACAGTTGTTTTTGTCCTTGCGGGCTGTCCAGAGAATGGTACAGCTTTTCTTGTACCTTTGCCTTAGCAATCTCGATAGCTCTCCTTGCTCATCGCTTACGCTCCTTGTATATTTCTCTCTTATTTTCTTTCAAATCTTTTTTACTTTCTTCCACACCTTGCCATTTCTTAAATGCATTCTTCTTTTCTTTCAAAGCCTTCTTCACTCCACCACCAAGTTTCTCTATAGATTTTTCCTTTACCTTTCGTCTCTCCTAGCACAACTTTTGCTATTCCTCTAATGCACCCAGCCATTTTATTACAACATTCATTTATTGTCATTCCAGTCAAATCCTTCATTTCTATCATCCTATCCACAACCTGCTTTCGAAATTCTTTTGCATATTCACGTTTATCTAACATATACCATTTAATCTTAGGAGGGGGTTTGGGTCTGCTGTTGTTTAGCCGAATTCTAATTTTATATAATATTTATACAATACAATAAATAATTAAATATATATAAGTAAATGTATGGTGGAGAGCGATACCTCAAAGTCCACACATAGCGCTCGATGTGGGGTTTCCTGTTGCTCAACCTTTTTGAAGGTTAGACATTTTCGACAGGAACGCAAGATCGCCGCACCCGAGTCATGTCCCGTGGAGCCTATCCATTTTAAATCTGACTGAGGGCGTGTGAGGTATTCGTATACGTATTTGAAGTCGATGTTCATCGCATAGATAATTAACCTCGTTAAAAACAGTTTAAAGGTTTTCCTTAAGAATGAGGAAAATAATGAGAAAATACGGAGAATAACCTCCATATATAAACAAACCGCCGCAGTCGTTACTCGTCAGTCGCAAGTGCCCAGAGCCGCCGCGATGTTGCGTACCGGATATGCACTCGTCTTATTGTGCGCCGCGTCGGCGTGCGCGCGCCACGAGCACGAGCACGCGCACGCGCACCGGCGCGGTGACGGAGCCGCCGGCTCTGGAGGTCAGTGGGATTCCCGCGCTAACTATTAAACATAATATTAATATGAAATGTTTTATAAACAAACTAATTACATTTGCAGCTTTGCATGACCTCTGGGTCGGTGAGCCCAAGGGAGATGAAGGGTTGTTTAGTTGACTACGCTGAGCAGTTGACCCTAAACGTTGCCCTATGCGTATGGAGTCAGATATTTATAATTTTCAGAATTATTCACCGTCTTTTATTTTGTGTGTTTATATGTATCCTTTTAGTAGTAGGCAGTCTTTTCAATATCAAGAGTAAAAAATTATAATTTACAAAATTTCAAACTTAAGTAAAAAATGAAAACAATTGAACATTTAATATAGTTCACATAACACTAAGCAATACTTCAATAACAAATAATTGAGCATACGAATTCAATGGGAGCGATGGCTTGGTATGGTTATTTAAATGGAAACTTTAAACTTTACTAGACTATGTAGCTTGTACTAAAAAATAAAAAAATTACATGCAAATAAATATTATTTCTATACGGAACTAAGGAGCCGTAGGTTCACATCCAACGAGCCGCAGGTTGCCGGACCCTGGTCTAGGCAGCTGGTATGTGGTCCAATTTATAAAGCGTGGTGGCGAGATAGATTACCGATAACTGCACAATGTGGTGCAGTGTACATAATCCCAACTAGCGCCACATTGTTAGTGATAGGCGCATCATCTTACATTAAGTGAACATGTTACTTACCTGATTGTAAATATTAAAAATATAAACCCATGTCTGTTGATGGTGCACTAATAAAATGGCAGAGGTAGAAAAATCCTTCAAACAGGAAACCGGTGATACGAGTGAAAGCTGACGATGTTGTTTAGTTATAAACTTATCATAAATACTGTATTATATTCATATAAGCTTATGTGATTGACGCGGGCGAAGTAAAATCGTCTTTATAACCACATCATCACCTCTTCAGCCGCCTGGTGTGCGGCAATGGAAAGGATAAAGACTACTTCTGCCCATAGATGAAGTTTGGATGAGGTAACTTGAAAATGAAGTTCGACATAGACATCCGAATAGGCTGGGTAGTATTTAGAGCAGCTGTTGCTCATCCTCATGCAGCAAATATCCCAATGGTGTAAGCAAATTATTTAAGATGTTCGTCCTTTCTGTTCTGCGCTGTTCTTCTGTTCGCTGGTGCACCAGTTTGAAGTCAAGCTAGCGACTGAGAAAGAGCTAAGTTTTGGACCAGATCAAAACGGTAGATCATTCTTCCATGTTTTTACTATTCATCTGTATTATTATCGCAGGTCCATCGACAGCCGCGCAGGATGCACAGCCTGTGGTGGTGACGCCGTCGGGCACCATCAGAGGTTCCATGATGCAGTCGCGGAAGGGGCGCGCGTTCGAAGCTTACCGCGGCATCCGGTACGCGGAGCCGCCGGTCGGGGAGCTCAGGTTCCAGGTACTTACAGTTTGCTAACTACATAAATAGGCAGCGCCGATAAGCGAGGGGATTTATTCAAAGTAACGATGATGGGCTGGCGTCACGATGAGTTCCTTATAAAAATGGGAATCAGGTAATCTTAAAAGTACCTGTTGTAAGTTATTAGGTTCATTGCAAACGCAAAGCTTTGTTGTGAGTTATACGAACAAGTCCTACAAGGCACACCCGCATTTCTTAGTATGGGCTCTGCTCCTCATCGACCCGCCACCTCACCACCTCGCCACCTCATCACCGTTTTTCTACTGACAAGTGCCTTTTAGTTATTAAGAAGAATGAATTTCCGTCAATGCAGACATGTAACGAGAGTGCAGTCAGTATAAAAGCAATAAAAGAGCTCCAACATCTTTTTATGGATCTACGTTGCTTTTTATGTGAATAGACCGCCAGGCCACCATCCACCACCGTCTACCAGCAGTCAGCTCGCTCGTTGGACGCGACAATCGGAGCTCGTCATACTCTTGAATACTTAGTTCTAACAATTAACCAATTTAAATAGAGAAATATAAGATAAATAGATTAATTTCTAATATCAATAGAAGAATACATTTTTGAATACTTTAAGTTAATATTGTGTGGGTCGAAGTCATCATCATCAAGCGATAGACATCCACTGCTGGACATAGGCCTCCCCCAAAGAATCCCACATTGTTCGGTCCTGCGCTGTCTGCATCCCCGGGAATCAGAGGCCGTCGCTTGTATGGGTTCATATGGGGGGACTTCGGCCATTTCCCACCACGCTGACCCAATGCGGGTTGGTAAGCGGCAGAGTTTCGATTGTTGATTAGCAGGGTACACCACGATCAGGTGAGGTTGGCTTGGGTCCCATGAGTTATCGTGCGGGACCCTTTACACTCTCCGTCGAAATGGTTAGGTGATTTCACAATATGTCGCAGCCGCCGAAGTTGATCGAGAAGTATGAGGAGGAGGTGGACGCGAGCGAAGATGGCCCTGCGTGCCCGCTCCCCGCGCCACCCGGCTACTTCGTGGACGAGGACTGCCTCCGTATCAACGTCTACACCCCGAACCATAATAGGTGGGAACAGTAGAATAATGACGCAATTTCCGTGGTTTCGGGTGCTCATATCAATTCTGGAATCAGTTCTGTGATCAACATATGACTTATCGTTATCCAAAAACTATACACTGCTACCGAGCCGTCGCATTTTACAGCACTTCACTGCTTCAGACTACAATGAGACGAATCTTGGTCAAGCACAGGTCTATACATGGTAACACCCAAAATTTCTTATCCAATTAGTATTATCCTCGCAGCTGGCACTATTCAATTACTATCAGGGAACAAAACTAAATCCTAACATTGTTAGATTCTTGTGTCAAGATCCCGACATGATAACATATTTCAAGTAGAAAATAGTTCACATTTTGTTTTGTATTTAACGCGCAGTAAAGAGCCGCTGCCGGTCATCTTCTTCATCCACGCCGGCGGATTCTACGCGATGACAGGCCGCAGCGACGTGGCCGGCCCACACTACCTGCTGGACAGGGACGTCGTGTTGGTCACCATTAACTACCGCCTCGGCACGCTCGGTATGACGATATTGAACAGCCATTATTACAAGTCACGCAAATTTTCATTTGTAAACAAAAGTCATATTTTTGTTTATTTATTGAAAATAGAAAATCGGACGGCGTCAGTTTCATCCGGGGCGATTGGACGATGCAGTAAAAGTACTTCTCAGACTGGTGCACTGCAAACAAATCAGCTTTTGTTTTCATTGCAGCTTCAAATCAACTTTATACAATCACTTCATTAAAGTAATAAGCAATCGCTCCCCGCACCCCGCCCAGAGAAAGCTGCATAGCTACAGTTCGCTCCGACTCCTCGAACGCCCCGACTTGACTGTCTGACGCAAATCTTGGACAGACATGTTCATCGGTGAATGTGGGTGTGGGTGTGGGTGTGCGCGATGTCACGTGGCCAACTGTCGGTCAGGCTTCCTGAGCACGGGCGACGCGCTGGCGCCGGGAAACAACGGCTTCAAGGACCAGGTGGCGGCGCTGCGCTGGGTGCGGCGCAACATCGCCGCGTTCGGCGGGGACCCCGCGCTCGTCACCATCGCCGGCTGCAGCGCGGGCTCCATCAGCGTCATGCTGCACATGATCTCGCCCATGTCCAAAGGTATTTCATAATAAATATATTGTTTTATGGGTTTGCGGCAATGAACTCATTACGGAGCAGTGTAAACACGTAGCTTCTTTAAGCTCTACAAACAAGTTATTGCAGTTTGTGATGGGTGGAACTGTATTTATGCAGGTCTGTTCCACCGCGCCGTGTCCATGAGCGGGTCGCCGACGGTGCCGGGACCCACGCCCACGAACCTTCTACCTCTGGCTAGGAGGCAGGCCGAGCTGCTCAATTGTCCTACGACGTCAATTAAAGTTATCGTCGATTGCCTCAAGACGAAACCATGGAAAGATCTCGGAGACTCTTTGAACGGTTTTTATGTAAGCTCTCCCAACTCATCAGTTCCCGTTTATATTTATGCCCTTATCCACTACGAAAATATGAAATATTTTATAGAGAAAAAACCCATTTACCTTATTGTTTTTTTATCTCATGGTCACCGAAAGTACATACAGCACAGTTAAATAGTAATATTCATTACTGACAGGAGTTTGGTTTTGACCCCATCGCCATCTGGTGGCCAGTGATAGAACCGGACGTGGGCCAGGAGCGCTTTCTAGCCGTCGAGCCGTCGCATGCGATACGCGAAGGCAGGATGCATGCGGTGCCCCATATCATCAGCCAGACGCGGGACGAGTTCTTCTGGAAAGCGTTCAGTGAGTAGACAAAAATAAACATTCCGAACACTTCCTGGCCGTAGAAGCTTTGTAAAGCCTCTGGTGCAATGCCCTGACTTTGCAACGGCACTTTAAAAAGGCTCTCACCACCACGTTCTGTTCTAGTTGAAAGATTGTACTATAGCATTATTGGTTAAATAAATTGTTAGCAGTAATTTTTTTCTAGCAAATTGAATTGATAGAAAGGTAAATTCAGGAGCCGTGCCTCTAGCGAGGGGGTAGACGCCAGGGGTTGCGGCGCCGACTGATAGCTGTAGTCACAATATTTCTTTAGTTGCACAAGTGGATTGGCTGTCATTTTGACAAGGCTATTAATTGGTGACCCACAATAAATCAGCATGCACACAGCGTTTCACAATAAAGGGCGTGATGAATGTCACAAAGACGAAGCCGGTGCGACGTAGGATTTGGAGATGTTAAACAGGATCTGTTGTTTTATTTTAAACAGCAATCTTAAACAACGAGACTCTGATGACTCGGATGAACGAGGACTGGGAGCGCGTGGCGCCCATATCGCTTCAGGTGCCTCGCGAAGGCGCCGCTCCCAAAGTCAACCGACTTCGGAAAGCATATTTCGGGAGCCGAAGCTTGAAGAACGACTCTGAAACCGCACGGGATCTAGGCAACCTATACAGTGACGCCATCATGGGCTTCCCCGTACACAGGTTAGTAACAATAAGGATAAATATTTAACCTCACAGGCGTTGCGCACGCGCACACTAGTATTATTCCTTTGTCAAATGGTAATTTAATACTGTGACAAAAAGCTATGTCCGCTCCCGGACCACCCCCTGCTTTTGAAGCCTGACGCGGTGGTGACTTCTCTAATAAACTGTGTAGGCTAGGCAGGTACAATTTGTGGAAGTCCGATAAGCCTAGAGATCATTAGCTCTCTTATTAATTTTTGTATCTGAGGAGCCAGGGATAAAATTAAAATATATCTTGTGAAGTATAAACGGTTTTCATTTGACATCGTTGTACGTCAGGATGGCGAACCTGATGTGCCTGCACTCCCCCCATCCGGTGTACTACTACGAGTTCGCGTACGTCGGCAGCCACAGCCACTACGAGGATCCAGTCACCAAGCGGCCTACAGGTACCCGCGCCGCTCTATCTCATTACGGGCGTCACGCCGCTGTTCACGCAACTTCATGTGAGGACTGTATGCAGGAGCTGCGCACCACGACGACCTGATCTACCTGTTCTCGCTGCGCTACCGCTTCCCGGACGTGCGCGTTGACGGTAGCGACGACGCGCTCATGGTGGACAGGATGACCGCCATCTGGTACAACTTCGCCAAGCACGGGTAATATAAAATCGGAACTAACGTCATTATGACCAGCAATCTTTTTAAATTGCGAAATTAGGATATAAATGAAAATATTTCAATTTCAATTGCTATAACGTAGTCCTGTATTTGCATATACTATCTTTATTTCTGCTATCTTCGCTCGCATGAGCGGGTACGTCCGCGTGCGCACGGTGTCACATGACGCGAAACGTGGAAGTGACGCGAAGGTCATCTTGATCATGAGAAATTGATATGTTTGTAATCGACGTATGTATGGACGTAAGTGAAATAGTTGCTCTACTCTAGGATATTGAGTCATTAACAATTGCTTTATTTCTATGTGTCAAGTTTCACCATCGTGATTTGATCAAAAAGATTTATAATGTAATATGTATTATTAAACATAGCCCAGTGTTTCCGACAGCATTTTAAGTGATCGACACATCACTGCGCATGTGTATTCGTACATTGTTTACATATCGTGAATTTATTTTATATTTTTACTTCATTGGCGATTGGAAATTGGGATGTGTCAAAGCAAGCAACATTGAACAAGTGGTTTAAATACAAACCAGTTCTCAGTGAACGGAAACATGCAACCGACACACAGGTGGCGCCACGAGCGACGCGCTGCGTTATCGTTACGGGGGCTTCTCGCTGCGCACTGCCGACCGGACGTAGCACACCCCGCCCCCCGCATCCCGACCGAACAATAAATATTGATTAATTAATTTCCGTTAGTTCAGCATAAGTGTTTTGGGTTTTTTGATTAACGCGAGGGAAATGCCTGCGTATTCCCGTCTTCACAGGGGCAAGGACAGGTTATGTCGGACTTGCACCAACTAAAACCCCTACGATGTTCGTCCTCCTCGCTTTAAGGCGGGGTCACGGGAACGCTTTCACACACATCCGCGACCACCAGCGATGGTCGCTGACGCAGCTCTCCCCCCCCCCACACACATCGCAGGGTCGCGGCTGCGAGCAGAAGCGTTCCCGTGACCCTGCCTGCCATGAGGCGCTGAGGCGGAACATCGCAGGGGTTTTAGTCGGTGCAAGTCCGACATAACCTGTCCTTGCCCCCGTGAGGACAAGTAAGGGCAAACATTTCCCCCACGTTAAACAAAAAAAAAACCTCACCTGCTCGTGGTGCGGCCTACTAATCAACAAACGAGACTGGCTCCACCAATTCACATTGGCCCAGCGTGGTGGGAAAAGGCCCAATCACTCCATATAAATGTCTACCCGTTGTGGGGATCTTTGCAGGAGGCTTATGTTCAGCAGTAGATCGTCTATTGGCTGATGATGAAACAGACGGTTTGTTCATGTTTCTCCCACTTTCACTCATACACCATTGGCATATCCATAGTATCGGCCAAACTAAAGTCCAGCACATGATCACGTTGATAACAGGTATACGCACATTCGCGACGGCCGAGCTATTTTATCCTACTGTCCCTAAGTTTTTCTACTTATTTATCCTTCTTATTTTCATAAAATGTATCGTTTATTAGTTTGTTTAATGTTTTCGGAAATAGTTTGCGCCGCCGTTTGCGAGTTCTTGACGACTGTTGCAGGTTCAGCGGTGTAAAGTCCATCGAAAGGACCGTCGTGCCGTTTACGGACAAATGTTGGCTCATGTTGCCAACCAAGCATTTTTGTTACGCACCAATAATCTGATGAGCTTAAGATACTTGTCATTTGAATTCTTGCTCGTAGTCTCGTTACAATATTTTTTAATATCAAACCATCAACCCGTTTGTATAAAGGAGAAGGATTTTTCGTTGCCATGCTGAATGTGATGTTAGATGAGCAGTTCGGTGTTCAGATAAACCCTAAAATTAACGATTAACGTCCGGCTGGCAGAGACCCGAACCCACGGCGCGAGTTAGTGCTGCCGGAGCTGAGAGGAGTGCACTGGCCCGCCATGACTCCGCGCGAGCGCAGCTACCTCGCGATAGACAGGGACTTGTCGGTGAGAACGAGGCTCAAGGAAGACAGGCTGCAGATCTGGGAGAAGCTCTACCCGATTCAATATTAATGTATAAACAAAATTATGTTTATAAAAATACAGACACTTTCATTTTTATTTTGTTCACTTTAGTATTTGTAATATTTTTATGAATGATTAAACTTTATAAATAATCTCGTTTTTTTTCAACTCGAAAACGATACTTGTTGTTTGTTATTAATATTTAAAATATGACAAATTGTTCTTTTGATTCGATTTAGGTTAATTACAACCACTTTATTTACAAATGCGATAAACGTCAATTATGTTAATATATTACAAGAACCGAGTTTCCTCGGCGCACGCGCACACCCGCGCGCATGTGCGTACCAGACCCGCGTCGCTTCCTTGAAGCGATGGAGGTACGCTTTCATTAGCTAAATACTATCGAACGGTGCGGTGCACCCGGGAAGCAAGCCGTAAAACATTTTTCACTGTGCAAGAGTAACAAAAATCAATTTATCTTAATAACGGACGAATGTTGAGTGGTGTTATTAATGTTTGATTGTAAGCGTCAGCAAATAAACCAACACGAATTATCAGACGGCGTTGCGAAACCTTGTCGTCACCGCTCCGGGTGGAAAGTGTTTGATTAAGAATACGTGAACTGAGAAAGTGTCGGCAGCGCGAACAAGCACGCTCGCACAGCGTTAGAGCAGACGCGAGTCGATATCGATACGGCGTCGCGTCGCCCCGTTGCGCCGCTCCGCGCACCGCACCGCGCCGCTCCGCGCACCGCCCGCCCGCCCGTCCGCCGGCCGGCCGCGCCGCCTCCGCCGCTCAGTCGCAGCGCGCGTCTGCAAACGTTACGTTTCCCGCAACTCTACAGTTCCACTAACTGCCCGTGTGCGCTACGCGCGCGCCACGTCATTACGCAGGTCGGGCAGTCTGTGCAGTTTTAAGATATTACATCTGTTCCGTCGACTGCGTCGCTCCCCGTTAGTTCGTCCTCCGGTTGGCTCGGATTTCGCTGCTGGTAAGGTCGCAGGTGAAGGCGCGTCGCGCGCACTGTGTGGCTGGCCGGGGACTCGTTCTGCTGACGACCTATTCATCGCGTGGTTGCGCTCGGCAGGTGACGTCAGCCCGCGCGCACCCCGCACGCCGCGCCGCACCGCACGCCGCGCCGCACCGCGCGCCGAGCCGCGGAGACGCGCGCCGCGTTCAGACATGGGAGGTGAATATTAAATCAATTGGTTCCATTACTTGCTACCGATATATAATCTTTTACTTCGGTTGTTATCGAAATGGTTTTCCAGTTTTCACATCGCCCCGCGATAACAGTTAAACCATATATTTATATTCTCCGTAATAGGACTACAAATACTAGTAAAAAACGTAGCTCGCGGAGCCCGAGTCCAAGTTCAATGTAGCAGGAAAAGTGAAGACGTAAACCCGCGACTCGCACGTGTTGATGAAAGGTTAAGTTTAACCAGCATAATGCGATTCGATTAAACCTGTTTATGTTTTCAAGGTAAATATCAACATAATGTCCCCCGTGTATAACGTGTCAGCAGGGCGTGCACGCACTATCCCAAACAAATCGCTATGCTGCTGCTGACTATACGTAGAATTAAAATTACCAATTTATTTTTTACACGTATCGTAACATTTTGGTTACAATGTTTTGGAAATAATTTATTAAAGAGTTTAATGAAGGGGAGCTCGCGGCTGTTCGAGAAAACAGGTTTATAACTTAGAACAAACTCAAGAAGTAGACGTTCATTAACACCAATAATCAATCACCACCTGTGACTATTAACCCAGAACAGTGATACAGTTATCGATCACATACGACCATAGAAAAAATATCTTAACGAAAATATATATAAAAAAAATTAAACGAAAAGGGAAATTAAAAAAAAATTGAGCAAAAGGTAAATCGGAGTAAAATAATATACCCGGGAAACAACAATTCATTTGGTGTGGGCCGTTGCACTTGTGGCAATACTTTGTTCAGAGTGGAAGCTGAACGGCTTCTTCGCCCCTGCCAGTCATTGGAAGTCGTTTGTCAAAAGGGAACGGAGAAAACTCTCCCATCATTAATTTATTCAGAGCGTACATCACCAGCACAGGTCTGCAGCCATAATTTTCCATAATTGCCAGTAAATGAACTAATTGATTAGACAAGTGCCCTCAGGCGCGCGCGCCTCGCCACTCCAAGCAAACAAGGTGTGGTGCGGTAAGTGTTTTAATTGCCTCATTTACGGAATCTCACGCTGGCGGATGAGGTGCAGTGCGATGCAGTGCGGCGCGCCGCGGTGCCGTGCGGGGGGCAGGCGTTAATCAATGTTTACAGATTTGCGGCGATAGATTTTACGACAATAGAGTTGATTCCACCTAAGGTGTTCTCACTACTCTCCCGTAATCGGACAGGCGGGCCCCAGCGGAACGCCAGTGTTTCGTTTGTTTGAAGAGAACGGGACGAACGCACAAGACGCGCCCGCCGCAGGTGCGGTTCTGGTTCGTTTCGCCGGTTCTCCAACACAATATGGAGAGAAGGGGTACACGCGATTGATTCCGTAAAAGTCTAAAGCAATAACATTGATTTTTTTACCTATTATTTGTGGAAGCTCTCTTTTATACACAAACCAATTGGTCCTGGTCATCCTACACACCGTAACAAAGCAAAACTGTAAATTCTTTTTTACGCTAAGCTGAGGATCAAGAGATATTTTAAATCTAAATTTTGAAACACCTGCGAATGTTACGAAAATATCAGTTAACATGATGCCTATGGCGTTGGCGTGTGCGTGTGCGTGCGTGGGGAGCCAAGCTTCTCGAGTTACATACTTACTACAACTTCTTACCGATGTCCCCAGAAAAGCGGTAACATATGAGGATAGCCACATTCCAACATTTTGCTAATTTTTCATTAAGAACTTTTTCACGTGGATGCTTTGGGGCGCATGTTTTAATGATTACACGAGTTAGTGTGTAAATTTCGTGTACTAAGCAATGAGCGGAGTCGAGATGGAATTATCAGTTTATTTTAGTATTTTAGTTTATGATTCATCAGTGTCCGGCGAGAGCGAGGGCTGTGCGGCGGCGCGCATGTGGCACATCGCGTGCCAAGCGCTGGCCGCGCCAGCCCCCGACGACGCCTGGCAGCAGGTAGTGGATAGCTCGCCGCCGGATGCCGTCTGGCACTCGCTGAGGAACTGCGTCGCGTACCAGGCCAGTACACGTAATTAGTAAGCTTGTTGTACTCTGTCCACTCTGGACATAGCAAGTAAATGACTTTTATTCAGAAGTTGTTTCAGCACTGGCTTAGCTGGCCGCGTTCGCAGCAAGACGCTATTTGCGTCATGGGCGAGACAACTTACAGAGCACATCTCTTTAACTTCCAACTAATCACTGATTGGCTCCGTAACGCTGTGACTAAGTGCTCGCTGGTCTTGATAGCCTAATAGAAAATGTACTTTTACTCACCAAAGACAGTGGTCATCCCATTAGCTTTATACTCCAACCGTACAGTGTTTACAAGGAAGTGTTTGCTGTTTGACAGGCGGGCGTGTGGCAGAACCTGCTGGCGAAGGGAGTGCAGGATGTAGTGCAGCCGGCCGCGTTCAAGCTGGCGGTGGTACTGCGGCACACGCCCGCTGAAGTCACCGCACGCCTGCTCGCAGACCTACTGCATTCGCATCCCCAGTCGGTGAGCGGGCATACTACGCTTTTATACAACACCACTCCTTCCTACACTATAAAAAAGATATCCTCAAATAGATACCTTTTCTATTAAAAATGATTACACAATGTCTTAAGAGACGGCAAGACCGCGGATAAGAAACGTGCGCGTCCAGTATACAGTGATTCTCATATGCTGGCTACTGCTGGAACACAGCCATGCCCTTCTGGCAATAGACATGTGTTGGGGTGATACCCAACCAAAAATCCCTGCCTCTATCTAACTCTCTGTTGCCAGGGAATGCAACCAGGGACCTTCTTGTAACTAGGAAAAGCTCTACGACACGTCGCAAGTCAAACTATACTTCAGAAGCGAAATCAGGATCCGAGTGATTTTAAAATATGTAACGCGACAACTGTGTACGCAAAGCTAAGCAACGCATCTAACAGAGACGCTTCTTCGTTTTTATAATATCAATGTGCCAAACGCATAGCACCTGTGGTGTGGTCCGGCAGCAAGACATGACGGCGTACGTGCTGTCGCTGCTGACGGACGACGAGGCGGCGCGCGGCGGCAGTGTTGGCGGGTGCGCGGCGTGCGGCGCGGGGTGCGCGGCGTGCGGCGCGGGGTGCGCGGCGTGCGGCGGCAGCTGCGCACGTGCTCGCCGGGAGCTGCCACTGCGCGATCTCCAGCTGTTCGGCGACTGTGAGCTAGCCGTGCTGGCCGCTTCGCGCGAGGAGTACGACGCGCACGCAAAGCTCGTGCGCGCTGAATACTCCAAGCTCACGCACCACAGCTATGTGGAACTGCGTATAAAGGTACCATTTAACTTTAAAGTCCAACAATAATGGTATTAAATGCTTGCAAGAATATGTCGTTAACAGACTAAGATAAAGCCTGGTAGAAAAACTTTTTATTGCTTGCAGAAATCAATTAAAACAAATCATCTATAACATTAACAAAGTAAGCCAAAATATGTGCTAATAATAAATCAATAAAGTACTCATGGAAAATGGTTATGGTAGGTACTCAACCAGTTCTCACAGATCCCGAAGTTGTTCCACACACTTGAATTCGAGTGCTTTGAGGCAGCAGCACGGGAGAACATCGAGCGCGAGATATGTACGCTGCGGGAACATCTGCTCACCGGCAGGGCCGACTAAACGCACCAACACGCCTAGCAGCATTTCTACTGGAACATAACCATTGTTCTGGTTATAGATTTAGAGGCTTTTTTAATGCTTCTTTTTATCTTAATTATACACTACTGGCTAAGTGGTCATGGATCAACTGATAAGTTTATAAAGGCTTCAAAGACACTGCCATCTCTATTTATTTTTGACCCAATGTATATATATTAACAATAACCATAAATTATATAATATTTTTAGTGATTACCAAAAAATCTTTAGCATGTAAAGGAAATCTCGGTTATTACTTTATAGCTTACTTTAACACCCCAAATCCTATCTAGTGCCTTTGAGGGTGTGTTAACACTTCCCTGTGGGAGAAAACGACATAAACTGTTACAATGTATTAATAATAAATATTGTACCTTTGATGTAAATAAAAATATGTTATCAATTTATAACTATGTTGTAAATAACAATCCACCACCTATTTGATTACAGAATATTTTGTTACAAATAATAATATTTAAGACTAGTCCTTCGATCATTCATTCATTAACATCCTATGGCCCCAAGACAGAGTAAACAGCTTCCAGTGATTCTACATTCGTGTTCAGTCTTGGGCTTCACTGTTAATAGTTATAGTGTACATAAATCAATAGCAAAACATGCAACTTATTATACATACTCTTCATTTTGTAATTTGATTTCACATGCAGTTATTCAGGACCACTTATTTAGGTTTTTACTTAAAGATTTGTTCTATGCATAATCATCTATCACTTGTAGCTTGTTTATGCTCATGAATTACAAAAGCAGAAATGTAAAATATATGATGGACATCAATATTGTTCAGGTGATAGACTATTCAGGTCTAGGTACATACCACCGCAGTCCCTATTGCAGCCGCCAAGCAGTAGTGTGTAATCAATCACTGTGGTGCAGCTTGGAGGATGTAACAGCTAATGTTATTACAGGGGTAACATTTTACGTTTCAAGGTGAACAGCACATTCCTAACTAGCGCCACGTTGTTATGAGCGGGCGTAACACCATCAGATAAACGTCTCGCTCGACTCTTCACTTCGTTCAATTAAAAAAAATAACTAAAAACTTGCTTTTTACCATTTGTGAGCCATGTGTCCGATTGCCACTTGTACAGAGTATAGTTAATAAACAACGTGAAAACTTAAGTCCTTGGAATAATATAGCTCAAACAATTCTTAGGATAATTTTTACACATGCGATAATTACAGCATACACTATAACACCTTCATACTTTAGCTTTACTTCATTTAATGTCACACATGTATCTAACAGACTAACTATTGTTTGCCCGATAGAAACAAAACATTTCAAAATTATTTATTATAACATTGTCATTACCACAATAAATATAATTAAAATGATTTTAACAAAATCTACATGTTAAAAAAGATGATGAAATGGTTCACAATTGAATTTGTTATAAACAAATTGGTACTAACCAAATACCAGGAAATAAGAAGAATAATTAAAAGAAATTATCGTAAGGACCAATACTGCCGCTCTTTTCATTTGTAATATTTTGACAAGGTCAAATTGGTTGGTTGGCAAAGTTCAGGCGAAAAAATCTTTTTAATTTTACCAGATCTTTTTTACTAGTATAATTTACTTTTTGTTTTAAACTTACGAGATAAAATATATAAATTGTACATTTTTATACATTAAAATGAAAACACGTAATTAATGTTTAATTATTATATATTGGTAACCTAATTACATAGCATGTCAGTGTTAAAACTATTAATTACAGTTTCACTTTATTTTAAACTATTTAATATACATTTATGTAATGTAACGCATAAAATTTTATTATAATGAACAAAGTATAATTATTTTATTTTTTAATCTAACTATTGAAACGTACCCTTACTATTAAGTTATGTAATTATACACTAAAATATTTAAAATAAAAATCTATTTAATTTGAGTTTTGTTGTTAAATATATTTCTTTATTTTCCTGATAATGATGACATTCTTCATTTTATTGATTACAACATTACAAATGAATTAATATCCTTTAAGGTACCTTATTTAGGTTATAGCACCGTACTTATGTTATAGTTTTTGTATAACAAGGTTTTAATGGTAAAACCTTAACGTTCAAAGTTACAAAAAAGATACAAAACTATAAAAAAATCATTGTGTTAGATAATATGATAAATATTTGATGAATCAGCTATATGTAATTCATTACAAATTTTGAGAAAACAAAATTTAAACCAATAGATACTCTTCTTAATCGATTTGTGCCATAAAATATGATTATAAACATACATAAATCGATACTAACGAACGTATCGTATTATTATTAGAATATTCGTAATACGTATATTTAATATTTGACTTATTCAACAAATTTTAAAATAATCAAATCGTATTAATATAAAATCACTAAAAGTACAAAAAATTAACATAATACTGGGGTAACTAATAATGCACATCAAAAATAAAATATTTAAAAATTAAGTTTTCGTGTTTGTCAGTACAATATTTGTTTTAACCATTTATACCTATGATGATATAAAATTAAAAGCAAGGTTATACTTAGGTAAAAAAAAACGATTTTTTTTAAACTGTTGAAAATTTCATATTCACAATTTTATAGTGATTGTAAAGTTCATACATTATAAAATGTTGTTGTTAATAATGGTATATCCAATTTAATCTGTGCACTGTACATAGACAAAATAAATGTCTTTTTCAAGAGAACGTCTATTATTTGGAAAAGGAAATGAAAGATGGCGTGCTTGCTTGATACTTTTCTATAATTAAATCATAATTCAATACTATTTATAATTGTAGAAACCGAGCGTTTTTCTTTTGATAGCGTGAAGGATCCAAAATACATTGAAATCGAGTTTCATACAGCAGGTAAAGAGTAGAAAGTGAAGAAAAAGATTTGTTCGTCGGGTTATCACATCGAGGATGGGTCAGCGGCTTCGGGTATGTAAGTACGTTTGTTTCACGATGCGGGTGATGTTCACAGGCAGCGATGTCGTGGCGCAGGGACGAACGAGGCTCTCGCTGGACTGAGCAAGACATCCGGTGGGAGAATCGGCCGCGGACGCCCGTATGGGAGGCGAGACGCAGCGTGAGCCCGAAGCAGTCGCCGCCGAGGGATCGTCATCGCGAGCGGCTTGATCGTGAGCGCGAGCGTGATCGTCGTGAACGCTACGATCGCGAACCTGAGCGCTTTAGAGGCCGCGACCGCTATGAGAAGCGGGATCGCGAGCGACGTAGGTCGCCCCGACGATTTGATGAACGTGATGTACCGTGTGCTCCATCACCGCCGAAAATTAGCAGTGAGCCAGAAGGGAATCTCTGCTTGCAGCTTGAAAGACGGTCCGGAAGCAGGGAACGGCTAGAGAACATTGCTGATAATACTGAAAATAAGTTTGACGCAAGTCGGGAAAAACTAGAAGACAATCAATCCAATAATGTCTCTGCAGGAGATTGGTTTTGTAAATGTGGCTCATATAATTTCAAACGTCGCCAGGTGTGTTATAGGCGCAACTGCCAAGGAAAACGATCAGAGGGCACTGTCCTTGGTGTCGACTCGGAAAGAGGTATTATAGCTGAACCCAATTCTGGTATAACAAAGCGACTACTTTTTAGACGTCTAGATGCTTTGACAACCGAAGAAAAGATTTTAGAAGCATTAAAAGAGAGATGTTCAAAACAGATGTTAGATTATGTTGTTGGTATCACTATTGGTCGTGAAACATTGACAGGAGCTTCTAAATGTCTTGCTTATATTAATTTCAATTCTATATCCCAATCTACAGCTGCTCACATGGAGCTAATGTCTCTAGACCCACCCCTTGAAATTGATGGCAGAGAAGTCCTCATAACTTTCTACAATGAACCACCTAAGATCCCTAAACCATCCTCGTCCAATTCCACTGATTATCCTTATTATGCTCAAATGGCCAGTTATAACACATCTGCCCAAGCCCTTTCAGAAGCTGATAGGGTCAATGCGGCAGCTGCAGTTGCCCAATCGGCTATTTCTGCAGCTCAAGCTCGTCAGATGTCCTGGGTGCCAGTTTCAGTGCCTGTTTTTGTGTCTTCAAATTCCCAAATAAATCCATCAGGCAAATTACCAACGGGTGATGGGAAAACTATCTACCCTGCACCAGATGTTAGAACATTTATGTATGATGAGACATCTGGTTATTATTATGATCCAGCTACTGGCTTGTATTATGATGGTACCACACAATATTTTTATAATAGTCAATTAAGTTTATATATGTATTGGGATGCTTCCTCCTCCACATACATGGCTGCCACTCAAAATCATCAAAACACTGATCAACCCAAACTGCCCACTCCCCCGGAAGCAACAACGGAGAATACAATAATAAAGGAACCAGAGGAAAAGAAAAGAAAAGATAAAGAGGACAAGGTAAAGGTTGCTAAAAAGATTGCAAAAGATATGGAGAGGTGGGCTCGGACACTTAATCAAAAGAAAGAGAATGCTAGAAGCAACTTCGTAATGGAGCAACCATTAGATACTAGTGCAAGTAAGGGCTCTGCTGATATTGGCTTCTCTGTGCTTGGAGCAGGACCATCAGTAACTCATGTTGGGGAACTTTCACCTCCACCAGTGTCTACAGATGATTTTCTTGTTAAAAGAACAGAACCAGGGGTGTATGATAGTGATGAGGGAATTATTGATTGGGCAAAATTGACATGTGTCATTTGTAAACGCAAATTTCCATCAGCTGAAGTACTCACAAAACATAAGACATTATCAGATTTGCATAAACAGAATTTGTCTGAGTTTCACAAGAAGAATGAATTGCTACCCCAAAGCAATGGCTACAGGGACCGAGCTGCAGAGAGAAGAATGAAATTTGGTGAAGATGATACACCTCCGATTAGAAAAAGATACGAACCTCCTGATGTGTCACATGGACCTGCTATATCACATCCTCCTCCATCAGTCGTGGACACTATTGGTGGAAAAATGTTACAAAAGATGGGCTGGTCAGAAGGCAGAGGCTTAGGTAAAGAAGAGCAGGGTAGAATAGCACCCATTGAGGCAGAACAGAGGCCAACTTTAGCAGGGCTCGGACAGAAGAGGGGCGTTTACACACCAACTCCTGGAGAGACTTACAGAGACACTGTAAAGAAATTAATGATTGCTCGTTACAAAGAAGTCGTTGGACAGGAAGAAGGAAACAACTGGTGGGTTCCTCTCTTTTTTTGTTTAATAATAAACTGGTTTTGTTCACAGGTTGGATATCAGAGGTCAGTGCCACAACGAAAGCAATGTGCATTCACTAAACAGATGAGTTTTTTCTAATGCGACTGTCTCCTCTTTAGTATCAACCAGGATGGGATCAGCCTTTGGAGCTGATTTTTCTAGGGTTTATGTTTTATAAACTGATCACCGTTTCGCATACATTATTTTTTTCTATGACCAGCTCCAGCAGTTATTGCATGACAATATTTTAAGTTTTGTTTAGTAAATAAATAATGTCTCAGTTCGTTGCATTCACAACGCTCCATGTTGTTGTGCAGCTGCGTGGAAACACGGCGTGTGCCGTGAAGGGTCTTGTCGAAGTATGCAGCTTGACAGAGATCACGTTTTGATAATTTTTTTTATTTTAATTTAAGCTTGAGAATGTACGCTTTGTATGGTTTAGCAGTTTAATTGGTAATGATGAAGCCGGTTGGCCGGTTTCCATGCGTTGCGGTGGTAGCGGGTGTGGCGGTGGTTGCCACGTTGTAAACGTTTCTAATGTGTTGATTCTCATCCCACCACACTAGATGTCGCCGCCGCGACGCTCCGTAGGGGCCGCGTGAGATGTGCTCGGCACTCTGCGGTGAGTAGCATTCTATTCTCCTTACGTGCAGCTAACAAGTTCTCCCGCAGGAGCCTGGTGCCAGCGCCCGTGCAGCCATCGCGGAATACGCAATGCGATGGCTGTGCGCGGCGCGGCGGACTAAATATCCTTAGTGGACAGTGTCTCTCCGTACAAAGCGAGTTTGCCTCTCCCCGGCGTCAGTTCGCAGCTACCGTTGCCATTTATTAGTATGCCCCTGTGTACCCTGCGCGCCTAAGCCTGAGCGCCCTGAGCGCTCTGCTCCCCGCGCGATGGTCGCGCGAGTGCACCCGTCCGTAGTCGAGGTCGGGGACGGTGAGGCGTGCTGCGAACGCTCGTTGCTAGCGCCGAGCGCAGAGAAACGAGATGCAGGACTTGTGTGTGTGGTAGGAGCAGTGGACTACCTAGTGCTGTGATGTGACGTTGTGAAGAGCAAGTGACTGCGCAGGTATGCATTGCCATGGTTTTACTGACGAATTTGACCATTTACCTTACAGAGTCAGCGCCGGCGACCAGCCTCCGTGCCAAACAAAATTGTCTTACAAAATGCACCCCGCGTAATAGTTTCCCCGCGCGTAGTGCGGTGCGCGGACTAGCCGCCGGTGCGCCGTGTTAAACGAAACGGTCTCTTAGAGCACCTCTAGACCACCAGACAATATGAGCTGCTGCGCACCGTGTCTCATAAACACAAAGCTCAACTAGACCTATTTACAAGTAGTAACACAAGACGCGAGAGCACTTCGTTTGCAATAAGTACCCGTGTAGCTCACTGTTTTGTAGTAATGAGCTGGTGTGTATACCGCCCTATTCGATAGACAACCGGACCGACCGGACCGGACCGGATCGGACCGGACCGATACATGTTTTAGTCAAAGTAGCTAAAGTCTATTGAGGTCACAATTTTACAGTTACTATAGGTAGATTTGATGGAACACGGTAACCAGGGGGCGGAAGTACTTTGACTAGTAGTAGTTGGTGTTCACCTGTTGGACCCTGGATCAAAGTGAGAACAAACAGTTGATAAGAGACATATGGGAGTGTTACAAATATAAATCCCTCCGATCGTCCGACACGGCGCGGTCCGGCCCAACCCGGCCCGGCCCGGCCCGACGGCGAGCGGCTGCTGCTGCGCACGCTCCCTTGTGATTACGAAGTATTGTTTTCAAGTTATTTTTACAAAAATGTTTGAATGCTGACGTGTGTGCCGGTGGTTCACGCGAGGGTCACGCGATGGTCCACGCGAGAACGCACCGGCGGCAGCGAGCTCGCGTACTGATGTTATTATTTAGAAAGTTTTAATTGTATTACATTTGTGACTGTTGTTACTGGAGGCTGTTGCTGCTCATTTGTACATTTGAAATAATACACGGGGCGGCGCAGGGCGGCGACCCGTGCCGTGGTGCACCTGTCCGGCCGGCCTGCGCTGCCGCAGCGAGCCGTCTCTATGCTTATTGTCCACAAATTAAGAAGCCGCGTATATTATAGATATAAATTTGTCAGTACTGTCAATATATACGAGGTTCACACTACACTCGTGTTTCATTTGCCTCGCTCACTACCCGGCCGCTACCCGACCGCTACCCGGCAGCTACCTGGCGCCTGCCTGGCGCCTGCAGCATCGGGCGCGGCCGCAACTGTCGCGCTCTACGGCGAGTAGGCACAGGTGCATCTGCAGTCTCGTGTCCTGTGCTCGTCGCCAATGCGCCGACGTGCCTGCTTGGTATTAGTTAGCGCGGTCTGTTGCCCCAACTGTTACTAGCTTCAGCACTCCGATTTAGTTAGTCTACATTTAATATTTAACATGAAAACAGACGAGAAATTTTTAGGACTCTGAATGACTTTTAAAGCCAACGTGCCATCAGCAACGACACACGGGCAGGGTCCACGACTCGGTGGATTAACACATTTGTAAAGCGGTTGCGGGGCAACTCCGAGAAGGTCATTGCGCACAAAAATGTTGCATCACTTATGCGAACTTGCCTACTTAAGTCAGTCTGTGGCGAGGCGAGGCGAGTGGGGCGGGGACTGGGTTCAGTCCGGTTTGCAGCGATTGCTTCACCCGTAGCAACTGATTTAGCCCGCAGAGAGGAGCAGACTGAACATGATAACACTTTAGCTGCGTGCAAACGTGCACTCTGATGCAAGTTTTTTTTTCATAGGTAGGGCGGGCAAACGTGTGAACAGTTCATCTGGTGGAAAGTGATCACTGATGCTCATGGACAGTCGCAACACCAGCAAGGTCGCGGCTGCCTTGCCGACCTTTAAGGGAATAATACGCTCTTTCCTTGAAGGCCCCCATGTCGTATTGGTCCGGAAATACTGCTGGCGACAACTGATCCCACAAAGTGCTGGTGCGACAAGTGACACGGGTGCGTGTGCGAGCGCATTTTCCTTCTCAATGAAATGGGAGTCGCGTCAGTGGCGGGTGCCGGTGCAGCGTGTCCAGCGGCTGCAGCTATCGCGCGGAGCGCGCTGGGCGGTGGGCGGCGGGCGGCGGCCATGGCGATGAGGCGAAGGATGTGTCGGTGTCGCTCGTACAGAAACATGAACGTGTCATCAGGACAGGCGTCAGAAACGCGTAAATAAATTAATACTAAAACTTAGAATTCAATGTATTTTATTTTTGTTACATCCTTGCGAGTTCTGTGCGGAGCCGAGAAGTTACCCTTCATGTGCCTCTGTAGGTGGTGTAGCCGTAGGGGCTGAGCAGCAGCGGGATGTGATAGTGCGTCCCCTCCACCGTGTTGAACGCGACCTGAGCGACAGAGCTCATGCTATATATAACTTTCTGGTTGTAAACATCTGTTAAAGGTCCAGTGAGATTCTTTCTATGGTTTTCTTAATAAAATTAAATTTTAGATTATTGTGGTGGTCAATGTGTGATATTCGTGTTGCGACTACTATGCGCTATCAACGTCCACCTTCAACTCTGAACTGGGATATCGCTGGTTAAGCGCCTTCCCTGGGCACGGTAACGCCAAGCAGAGCCAGGCGGGCCTGTCGGACGTTCATTTTCCAATGGCGTTACCGTTACCACGATGTTCTGCAGGAGCTAATTATAATGGAGTGGAGCTTCTGTTCATTTAACCTACCTCGATGAACGGATACAGAGTAGATTTTGCAGTTTTCTTGTAATAATCTTCTACGTTATACTTCAGTTTGTATGTCCCCGCCGCCATAGATTCCTTCGAGAAAGGAAACTGCACTCTCCCATCGCCAGAGGTGGTCGTGCTGTGCCACAGGGTCCATGCTTCATCGCGCTTTTTGTACAAGTCCACGAAAAGGCCCACGGCTGGGGTCCCACTGGACGTGTCCAACACGTGCGTCGAGAGAACCGGCCGAGACATCGCCGGCCTGCGTCTGGAATACAACTAAATGTGTTCCTCATACTAATAAACGGAGTCAAATGTTACAGATAACAGGCCGTAGTGGGGCACCGTTGATAAGGATTCTGATATTTTAATACTTGACATCTCCAGCAGAGGTTATACAAGCGGAGGTTTGAGCTCCTTCATATCGAGAATTTTTAGTTTAATAGATTTAGAATTGGAAAACTTTATCGCTGATAAATTAAAAGGTCACCCACTTCTATGTGTCCTGTGTCGTTACTTAGCATGCGCCCCTTTATGCAGCAACAGCCTTCTGTCTGCAGGAGTCTTAATATGACTGATACGTGCATTTGTTTGTGAATAATTTGAACCACTCTGCAGACATGTAAAAACACTATTTCAGCTACTTTTGTTTTTTAAAGGTACATAAGATACATAGTTAATTTAGGGTGATAACTGTAGAGCCGGAGGTTTTTATTGTGAAACCGCGATGGCACAGGAGACGGGGCCGTCGCGGCGCTAGTGCGCTTCATGACGGCCTTGGGCCTTCGAGGTCGTCGGCGGAAATAATGGTGATCCGTACCGCATTTACGACTGAGAAGGACAATACCTAGGCGGGGTTTTCGGCCATTAGATAATACCCACGTGACGATGAGATCGCACACCGGACGCTAAGGACAATCACCAAGGAGTTTTAGGGACGAAAAATCTCGACAAAACCTTTAGGTTTTTTTCCAAAAGACAAGGTGTTTTCTTCAAGATTTTACTTTGGACAAAAAAGGGTGATGGTAGTATCCTCGCATGTGGTCGGCGAGCTGTCGTAGCTTTTGGATAAAATATGGCCAAGAACCAGTTTGAAGAGGCTGGAGCTGTTTTTCTCTCCCTTATACGACTAAGGGTTGACGCGGTAGAAGAGGAGTGTTTTACTTTTTCTATTCTTCTCAGCCGAATAGTGGTTGACACATTTTGTCCTCATTTCCGATAAAGCCGATACGAAGACGTTTTACCCACGCAAAGCAAATAAATATGGTTGTAGTAGATATGTTTGCATATCATATTTACTGTTGTAAGATAGATTTGAAATTATAGATAAATAGTTGTTTTTGAACCGAACCAGCTCGATGTGACATCCTTTCTCCGGAGCGTAACCATTTCCCGTTCTCTCGTGGGCCGTGCGGGCGCGCGCCCCACCAGGCCACGCCGCGTCCGCCAAGCGCGCGCCCCACCACGCCGCGCCGCGCCGCCGAGCGCGCGCCCCACCACGCCGCGCCGCGTCCGCCGAGCGCGCGCTCCACCACGCCGCGTCCACCGAGCGCGCGCCCCACCACGCCGCGTCCACCGAGCGCGCGCGCCACCACGCCGCGCCGCGCCGCCGAGCGCGCGCCCCACCACGCCGCGCCGCGTCCGCCGAGCGCGCACGCACCTCGGCCGCTCTTCGCGTCCTCTCAGCATTAAAGCAGCTTTGTTCTGTGCGGGACCAGTGCTGTGATTCAGTGCTTACGCGTACTCGCGGGCCGACCCAAGTTGACCTGCATTTGGTTAAGCAAAAATGAATCGACATGTACTTAATTATTTGGTGAGTTCACATGAATTTGTTTATTACGTTATTAATAAATAATAGATCGAGAGAGTGAGGGATAATTGTTATTAATTTACGTAATGTCCTTAAAGATAAGGCCTTTGAAATAGTCCTTTGCTCCAACTGGCCACTGAGCGGGAATAATCCCGCCTGCGGTTACGGCATCCAAATTCCAACGTATTCCTGTTTATGCGACTTTTATTTGTGCTTTGTATTAAGTGACTTGTTGGTTTTCGCGCCATTTGTATTTATCATCGACATCCTTCCGTGGACAAAGCGAGAACTTGAAAGGTATGGTTATTTACGAATACGAGTTCCACCGCGGCACCGGCGCTGCAGGAACAGCTCGGAGGCATAATGATGTGCTTGAGGGAATCCACTAAAATGATTTGTATCTTCAAACTGAATCCCGCGGTCGGTCGGAGTCAAGATTTGACAATGAAGAATTAAAGGTCGATTGGAAAATCGCAGTAGCGGCTCCATCACAAACCACCTCAGCAGTCAGCAGTCAGCGGCGTGCTTGTGACAATACAGTTTCAATTCATTTGAAATAAACTGGCAAAGAGTAAAAGCTTGATAAATGGATACTGCATGAATCGAATGAAGAGCTGCGTTGCATTAACCAACCGTTACTATAACGAAGGCATTTTTAATCGTTTCTTTATTTTATAATAATTGGATACTGTACGACAATCGGAAACGCGCATCGCAGTGATTGAATCCAGGAAAACCAGCCAAGTTCTGTGCCAAGCGAAAGTTGATACACAAAAAGTTACTGGAAAATGTTTGGTGGAGCGGGGTCAGTGTCAAACGCCGCAGCTTCCTTAGATCTAGTCAGACACAGAGGAGCTGCGTTGGGAATGTCTCCGAGAGCCACCATACTCACCGGACCTTGCTTCTACAGATTACCATGTTTTGCACAATTTCTAACAAAGAAAAAAATCACTGCCGATGAAGCAGTCCAAACCGCTTTCTAATGTGTATGGACCGAGTACGACACTAGAGACATAGCCATCAGCTCAACTTCTCGTAAATACACTCTCCTGTGGGACAAGATGTTGCTCGTGAAGTTCCTCCGCAGCAACATATCGGAACCTTCGCCTCGAGACGTAAAGAGTGAATGTCATTACGTTAGGTGTAACGTCCTGACCGGAACAAATGCACCGCAGCGGTGGCACCTCTCCGCGCAGTCTTTGGTCTGAGAAAAATTTTATATCAGTCCGAAACGTGTTCCCATAACGATAATAACTAAGGAGTTAGTTAAAGCAAATAAACACACCAAAGCAGGAGCTGTGCCATCTAATACTGCAATCCAGGTGACACTCACTTCCGATGCGGTACATGTATGTAATCTCTAATTTTAAACTATGTATTAGGTTGGGGGGAAAAAGGTGTTTTCTCATTATAGCGTAGTAAGTATATGTATGAACTTGTAATGAAATCTGTTTGGCTGTACCATTTGTGTGTGGCGGGTTTTGGTGTCGTTGGAAGTTTAAATCTGAAAGAGCATAATTCCAAATTCAAATTAGGTAAATGTGTGATTTTCATTTGTTTCTCGTACTGTCAAGATGAAGGAATCTAATGAAGGCATTCGATACATTTTAAAATATTAGTACAAAAAAGGTAAAAATGCAACGCGAGCCGCGAAAACAATTTGCGATGTTTATGGAGCTAGTGCAGTGCAGTGCAGTGCAGTGCAGTGCAGGGCAGTGCAGTGTGTGTGAGCACTGTGTAGCACAAATTTGGTTTAAACGTTTTCAATCCGGAAATTTTGTCATGTCAAAGATGCACGTCGCTCTGATCGCTCTGATCGCTCTGATCGCTCTGATCGCTCTGGTAGCTCTGGTCGCTCTGGTAGCTCTGGTCGCTCTGGTAGCTCTGGTCGCTCTGGTAGCTCTGGTCGCTCTGGTCGCTCTGATCGCTCTGGTCGCTCTGGTCGCTCTGGTAGCTCTGGTCGCTCTGGTAGCTCTGGTCGCTCTGGTAGCTCTGGTCGCTCTGGTCGCTCTGGTAGCTCTGGTCGCTCTGGTAGCTCTGGTGGCTTTGGTAGCTCTGGTAGCTCTGGTCGCTCTGGTAGCTCTGGTCGCTCTGGTAGCTCTGGTCGCTCTGGTCGCTCTGGTCGCTCTGGTAGCTCTGGTCGCTCTGGTCGCTCTGGTCGCTCTGGTCGCTCTGGTAGCTCTGGTAGCTCTGGTCGCTCTGGTCGCTCTGGTCGCTCTGGTCGCTCTGGTAGCTCTGGTAGCTCTGGTCGCTATGGTAGCTCTGGTCGCTCTGATCGCTCTGGTCGCTCTGGTCGCTCTGATCGCTCTGGTCGCTCTGGTCGTTCTGGTCGCTCTGATCGCTCTGGTCGCTCTGGTCGCTCTGGTAGCTCTGGTCGCTCTGGTAGCTCTGGTCGCTCTGGTCGCTCTGGTAGCTCTGGTCGCTCTGGTCGCTCTGGTAGCTCTGGTCGCTCTGGTAGCTCTGGTCGCTCTGGTCGCTCTGGTAGCTCTGGTAGCTCTGGTCGCTCTGATCGCTCTGGTCGCTCTGATCGCTCTGGTCGCTCTGGTCGCTCTGATCGCTCTGGTCGCTCTGGTCGCTCTGATCGCTCTGGTCGCTCTGGTCGCTCTGGTCGCTCTGGTAGCTCTGGTCGCTCTGGTCGCTCTGGTAGCTCTGGTCGCTCTGGTAGCTCTGGTCGCTCTGGTCGCTCTGGTAGCTCTGGTCGCTCTGGTAGCTCTGGTCGCTCTGGTCGCTCTGGTCGCTCTGGTAGCTCTGGTCGCTCTGGTCGCTCTCGTCGCTCTGGTACCTCTGGTCGCTCTGGTAGCTCTGGTCGCTCTGGTCGCTCTGGTAGCTCTGGTCGCTCTGGTCGCTCTGGTCGCTCTGGTACCTCTGGTCGCTCTGGTAGCTCTGGTCGCTCTGGTCGCTCTGGTCGCTCTGGTAGCTCTGGTCGCTCTGGTCGCTCTGGTAGCTCTGGTAGCTTTGGTACCTCTGGTCGCTCTGGTAGCTCTGGTCGCTCTGGTCGCTCTGGTAGCTCTGGTCGCTCTGGTCGCTCTGGTAGCTCTGGTCGCTCTGGTAGCTCTGGTTGCTCTGGTCGCTCTGGTCGCTCTGGTCGCTTTGGTCGCTCTGGTCGCCCTATTACGGATAAAATGGATGCCATTTTTGAAAAAGTGGAGCAAGATCGGCATATCAGTAGTTACGACGTAGCTGAAGAACTGGGAATTGATGACAAAACGGTTTTGGCGCATTTGAAAAAAACTGGGTACACAAAAAGCTCGACATTTGGGTACCTCACGAGCTCACGAGCTCACTGAAAGAAACCTAATAATGAACCGTGTACTCGTTTGTGGTTCTTTGTTGCGACGTAATGAAACCGAACCATTTTTGAAGAAGCTGATAACTGGTGATGAAAAGTGGTTCACGTACGACAAGAACTTGCGAAAAAGGTCCTGGTCAAAGGCCGGTCAGGCTTCACAGACTGTGGTGAAACCCGGGTTAACTCGCAACAAGGTGATGCTGTGTGTGTGGTGGGATTGGAAGGGCATTATTCATTATGAGCTGTTACCACCAGGCACGACCATCGATTCTGAACTCTACTGCGAACAACTGATGAGATTAAAGCAAGAAATTTAGAGAAAGCGGCCGGAATTAATCAACAGAAGGGGTGTGGTGTCCCATCATGATAACGCTACACCTCACACATCTTTAGCCACTCAGCAATAATTAAGAGTTCGTCTGGGAGGTGTTAATGCATCCGCCGTATAGTCCTGACCTCGCACCTTCAGATTTCCACCTGTTTCGGTTTCTTCAGAACTCTTTAGGCCGTGTCAGATTAACATCACGAGAGGACTGCCAAACCCACTAGTCGCGCTATTTCGATCAGAAGTCCCAAAATCTCTATATCAACGGGACCATCTCCCCGTCCCCACCTACAAGACGGCAATAGGTAATCAAACAAAATGGTACCTACGTACTTTACTTAAATATAAATAAACTATATTATAATATGTTTCGAATTTTCTTAAAAAATGCGAACAAACTTTTTCCCCAACCTAATAGTTGCCTGTTGCATCTGAAATATCTGGCTGCGGATGTGGGTCCTGGTGCTGGTGTAGTATCGCCCGTTGCTGGAAAATATTAGTCCACAAATGTATTGATAGAGAACTTCACATGATGCGAAAACAGATCTCGGTAGTTCCGTTTATAGCAAATGTAGTTTAGAATAGCGGGACAACGGTGCAGTGACAGTAACGTGCTGACATGGCCGTGTTCCGGGTTGAAATCGGCTGCAGCGAATGAAACTACCGAGACGCGAGACGTCGCTCAATCGGTTAAATCTAGATTTCAAAACAACCGTCGCGTCACAAATCAATCGCTAAGAACATTTTTTGCCGTCTGCAAGCACGTTGAACAGCAGCAGCACGCTCTCATCTGTAACTAGGTGATGTGACAAGTCGCGGGGGAATTCGCGCGCACGAAATGCAGCGCGCGGCGAGCGCCGGTTCGGTTCCGTTAACCCAATGAATACTGCATGAGCGCGCGCTCGTGCACTGCACGTGCTGCGTTAACGTGAGCGGCCCACGCAGCGCTGCCGCTGTCTCCGGACATTGCACTGCCGCACTTCCACGTCGAGCTGACCTGAAAGAACTTTGTTATTGAGAGATTATTATTATATTATTATTTAAATATTTATTGTGACACCTCACATTAGGATATAACAGGCGGACTTAATGCTTAAAGGCATTCATAATTAGTCAACTTAGTGTTTTGGAAATTTATTGAATTCTCCGTTGCTTAAAGTTCCGCTGCATGACGAGTCAAATCTATCCCGTCGGTTAGTGTATTGCACGGGAGCGCGGCTCGCCCGCCGCGCTTGTCGGTTAGTGTATTGCACGGGAGTGCGGCTCGCCCGCCGCGCTTGTCGGTTAGTGTATTGCACGGGAGTGCGGCTCGCCCGCCGCGCTTGTCGGTTAGTGTATTGCACGGGAGCGCGGCTCGCCCGCCGCGCTTGTCGGTTAGTGTATTGCACGGGAGTGCGGCTCGCCCGCCGCGCTTGTCGGTTAGTGTATTGCACGGGAGCGCGGCTCGCCCGCCGCGCTTGTCGGTTAGTGTATTGCACGGGAGTGCGGCTCGCCCGCCGCGCTTGTCAGTTAGTGTATTGCACGGGAGTGCGGCTCGCCCGCCGCGCTTGTCGGTTCGTGTATTGCACGGGAGCGCGGCTCGCCCGCCGCGCTTGTCGGTTCGTGTATTGCACGGGAGCGCGGCTCGCCCGCCGCGCTTGTCGCTTAGTGTATTGCACGGGAGCGCGGCTCGCCCGCCGCGCTTGTCGGTTCGTGTATTGCACGGGAGCGCGGCTCGCCCGCCGCGCTTGTCGCTTAGTGTATTGCACGGGAGCGCGGCTCGCCCGCCGCGCTTGTCAGTTAGTGTATTGCACGGGAGTGCGGCTCGCCCGCCGCGCTTGTCGGTTCGTGTATTGCACGGGAGTGCGGCTCGCCCGCCGCGCTTGTCGGTTAGTGTATTGCACGGGAGTGCGGCTCGCCCGCCGCGCTTGTCGGTTAGTGTATTGCACGGGAGTGCGGCTCGCCCGCCGCGCTTGTCGGTTCGTGTATTGCACGGGAGTGCGGCTCGCCCGCCGCGCTTGTCGGTTAGTGTATTGCACGGGAGTGCGGCTCGCCCGCCGCGCTTGTCGGTTAGTGTATTGCACGGGAGTGCGGCTCGCCCGCCGCGCTTGTCGGTTCGTGTATTGCACGGGAGTGCGGCTCGCCCGCCGCGCTTGTCGGTTCGTGTATTGCACGGGAGTGCGGCTCGCCCGCCGCGCTTGTCGGTTAGTGTATTGCACGGGAGTGCGGCTCGCCCGCCGCGCTTGTCGGTTAGTGTATTGCACGGGAGTGCGGCTCGCCCGCCGCGCTTGTCGGTTAGTGTATTGCACGGGAGTGCGGCTCGCCCGCCGCGCTTGTCGGTTCGTGTATTGCACGGGAGTGCGGCTCGCCCGCCGCGCTTGTCGGTTAGTGTATTGCACGGGAGCGCGGCTCGCCCGCCGCGCTTGTCGGTTAGTGTATTGCACGGGAGTGCGGCTCGCCCGCCGCGCTTGTCGGTTCGTGTATTGCACGGGAGTGCGGCTCGCCCGCCGCGCTTGTCGGTTAGTGTATTGCACGGGAGTGCGGCTCGCCCGTCGCGCTTGTCGGTTAGTGTATTGCACGGGAGCGCGGCTCGCCCGCCGCGCTTGTCGGTTAGTGTATTGCACGGGAGTGCGGCTCGCCCGCCGCGCTTGTCGGTTAGTGTATTGCACGGGAGCGCGGCTCGCCCGCCGCGCTTGTCGGTTAGTGTATTGCACGGGAGTGCGGCTCGCCCGCCGCGCTTGTCAGTTAGTGTATGGCACGGGAGCGCGGCTCGCCCGCCGCGCTTGTCGGTTAGTGTATTGCACGGGAGCGCGGTGCGGCTCGCCGCTCACGCTCGTCGGGCGGTGCACGGGACGGCGGTGCGGCTCGCCGCTCACGCTCGTCGGGCGGTGCACGGGACGGCGGTGCGGCTCGCCGCTCACGCTCTTCGGGCGGTGCACGGGACGGCGGTGCGGCTCGCCGCTCACGCTCGTCGGGCGGTGCACGGGACGGCGGTGCGGCTCGCCGCTCACGCTCGTCGGGCGGTGCACGGGACGGCGGTGCGGCTCGCCGCTCACGCTCTTCGGGCGGTGCACGGGACGGCGGTGCGGCTCGCCGCTCACGCTCGTCGGGCGGTGCACGGGACGGCGGTGCGGCTCGCCGCTCACGCTCTTCGGGCGGTGCACGGGACGGCGGTGCGGCTCGCCGCTCACGCTCGTCGGGCGGTGCACGGGACGGCGGTGCGGCTCGCCGCTCACGCTCGTCGGGCGGTGCACGGGACGGCGGTGCGGCTCGCCGCTCACGCTCTTCGGGCGGTGCACGGGACGGCGGTGCGGCTCGCCGCTCACGCTCGTCGGGCGGTGCACGGGACGGCGGTGCGGCTCGCCGCTCACGCTCGTCGGGCGGTGCACGGGACGGCGGTGCGGCTCGCCGCTCACGGTCTTCGGGCGGTGCACGGGACGGCGGTGCGGCTCGCCGCTCACGCTCTTCGGGCGGTGCACGGGACGGCGGTGCGGCTCGCCGCTCACGCTCGTCGGGCGGTGCACGGGACGGCGGTGCGGCTCGCCGCTCACGCTCGTCGGGCGGTGCACGGGACGGCGGTGCGGCTCGCCGCTCACGCTCGTCGGGCGGTGCACGGGACGGCGGTGCGGCTCGCCGCTCACGCTCGTCGGGCGGTGCACGGGACGGCGGTGAACAGTTACACTCGCACGTATTTTCGTCCGCTAGCTGTTACAACGGTAGAGTGCCACGCGCGGGAACTCCGTCCGTGTACGAGTCTCGTTTCGAGGTCGAGGCCGTAAAAGGCAATAATTTCCTAGTCCCAGCTGTGGATCTATGATCCGGTTTGAACGGACGGTGTCGACAGGTCGGAGAGGTGCTCCGTGCCACGTCGTAACTGGTCACCCATTGAAAATTGTGTGGTTCATGGACAGTCGCAATCGAATACTCCGTGCGAATTTTGATTTCTGGGTTCGGCGGATTCGACCCGGTGGTGTTGACGTCAGAGCAGTGCACGTAAACAATTGGGCAGGTGGGAGGGAGAGGCGTTGAGGTGAGGAGGAGACGGTGCGGCGGGCCTCAGGAATGCGGCCACCGCTCGGGGCGCCGCGCCGGCCCAGAGCTGTGCCTGATTCAATCACTTAATGTGTGCTATTCGTTCGCCGTAACATTTAAGGATCTGTTCCACATAATGCCTCAGATCATTGCGTCGTGCGTCGTGCGTCGTGCGTCGTGCATCGTGCGTCGTGGAGCGGAAACGAAACATTAAAGTGTGCGTGACGGCTCAGTTTAATAAATGGAATTTCGGAAGATAACGTCTGCCCTGTCTCTTTGCGACGACTAGCGCTTCTCCGTTGTGCATTGGTGCACGGGCGGAGCGCGGAGCGGTGGGGGGTGGAGGTGGGGAAAGGGGGTGTAAGCGACAAAAGATAATATGAAGCTCGCTTGTTACAACACTATTTTAGTTTTTTTTTAATATATGTAATTTGTCCGTAAGAAGTGTGCCGGCGGGCGTGCGGCGGGCGCGGCAGGCGCGGCGGGCGCGGCGAGACTCTCGCTGGGGTCCAGCTCGAGATTCATTTATGTTGGAATCAAAAAACGGCTCCATTCGAATGGCCCTCGGCCGCGCATGTGTGTGTTTCAGCCCTCCGCTTGTGTAAATATGTCATTTTAAACAGTGATTGATGATACTAAAAATTTGACCATGGGTCGGTCGATGGTGGACTCTACAGTGAATGCCGACCGGCACCACTTTGCAAGCCGGATGTAGAGTTCGCAGACGAGAGCGCGAGTGGCTGGACGGACTGCTTTTAAGAAAAAAATTAACAGCGTGTTACTTAAAATGCGATTTAATGCATGGGCGCAGGCGGCAGCGGGCTCGCCGCCGACGTCAACGGGTGCGCGCTGCACGACATTGACCGAATGGCGGTGGGGCGGCAGGGCGGGTGCTCAGCCGCAGCACGTGCGAACATGTTCGCCGAGCACGAGTATACTCCGCTTGCAGTTTCGGCTGTGATCTAACGCCGGCGTGCACTGGACGCGCGGCTGCGCTCTCGCACACGCTCTGCGCGCTGCTCGCCGCTGACCGTTGGGAGCGGTGCAGGCAGCTGCAGCAGCAGGCGGGGCGCCGGCACGCGATGATGTACTACATTGTGCAGAGAACGGGAATGGCACTCGCGTTACTATATTTACGTCGAGTTTCATCAAAGTTTCAAACAAAAAGCACTCCTCTTCATCCAACTATGTCCTCGTTTCCCGACCTCGCCGGCCCTCGTTAACACAAGCAGTACAGCCTCGCAACAACTTTTATGCAATGCTAACTTGTGAAGAGTCTAAAGATGAACAGTGCACAACCGCCGCGCGGTCCAACTGCCTGGCATTGCAAAACAGAGAGGAGTTTCACGGCAAGAGCCAGTAGACCGTCAGAGCTACAGACATACCGGGTCAGGTCCGGAAGCTGTATGCATCTTTACAATTTACCACAAAGCGTTGAGATATCGTTTGCAGAACATTGAACGATGAAAAAATAAATTAAAATAAAGAAAGGTTAAAGCATAAAAATTATTAATTTTTTTATGAATAGTTTTTCTGGTGGCGGTAGTGGATCCTCCGCCAGCTCGTCTCAGAGAAAGGGTGATCTAGTTACCAGTGCAATGTGTTCATAAAAACCCGAGAGCTCGTGCCACCGGAGGCGTATCGGGGTCGCGGCCACGGCCACGGCCACGGCCACGCCCGGAAGCGGAAACGTTTCGTTCTTATTGTGCTAGCAAGGTGCGGCATAGAAACACTATCCATCACCTATTAAGGAATACTGCTTTCATCGAGAGCCAGGGGCAGGGGCACGTAATGAGTCGAGAATGGAAACGGTTCCGTGTGGTTAGCGGCGTGCGGTGCGCTGGACCCCCATCCGCACCAGCTCGGAGTGCCGGGTTGCGCGGAGTGCGGCACCGCGCGGTACGCTTTTACTCACTGTCACTGCAACAAGAGCGACACGTGCCGCGCATCCAGGAAGACGCACCGCGTTGTCACGGCGGAAGCAGGCGCGCGCCTCACTTTGCACTCAGGGATGTATACACCTACTGTTGATCGCGAAGGGGAGTGGGCCGGAGGGGCGGGGTCGCCGGAGACGGGTTAACGGAAACATTTTCGTTTCCGATAGCTCATCTTAGGTTTCATTTTAATGAATGAATCTACTTCCGGCAACACTGTGTGAAACAGGGTACATTAGATTGTGAAACTCTTATATTGATATCTTGTTGCAAGCCCTTCACACGTTTGCGGCTCCCTGGCACTGCACCCCGATGCACCCCGCTGCACGCAGCGAGCCAGCCCCCAGCGTCCGTCCGTGACGTGGGTGGTAACGATACCAGTGATCGACACGAAGATACCATTCAAGTTTGAAGCTTCCTATTTTCCACCTTTAACTCCAATTTCTGTGCGTGGGTTCCGTGACGTCATCGATCAGTTCTTGCTCACAACATGTATTTTATTTTCATGCTTCGGGAGCCACCTGCGGACTGTCGGTATGGAGGAGTATTTTTGAGCCAGATTTTGTTTTGTCGTTGGCATTGTTGATGATATGTTCGACAGCGCAGCTCACGCACCCCACGTCCAGACGTAGACTGCTACTCGTAGCTGTCCTTAGAGCCACCTCCAAAGCGGATCAGTCGGAGACGTAGACGAAAGTCAATCAACGGCCGAGTTCGGATCCCACTTAAAGTGATTCGTGCGCAGGAAAGGGCGGGGCCTGTTGGAGCCTGTTGGGGTCTCCAAACACCTGCACTCCACACGTTGTTGTCGTGTACTCCGGCGTGCCTCGTAACTCGTACAACTTAATGGAATATTTTACACTGTTTGGACAAGTTGCTTATAATAAATCTGTTTTATGATGTAGGTGCGTGACTTGGCTTTTGTGCTGCTGATTTATGGAGAAGTTTGGTGGTGAAAGATATTTTTTCTAGTAGAAGGCAAAGTATAATAAGAGTTTTTTTTTTATTGAACGTGGAGGAAATGCCTGCGCATACCCGTCCTCGCGGGAGCAAGGACAGGTTATGACGGACTTGCACCAACTAAAACCCCCACGATGTTCCTCCTTGTCGCTTTAAGGTGGGGTCACGGAAACGAAGCGCTGGCCGCAGAACGTACCTCCGCATCTGGAGGGAGGAAAGAACCGCCCCTTTCCACCTCTGTGGAGGCACGCCGGAACATACAGCGCGCCCCTCCTCGGCCTCTTGCAATCGCGCGGGCAACTGATTCTCCGAACCTGTCACGCAGAGGCCATGGGAGCCAAAAGAGAAAACTCTCACGACTCCCTGCGGTGGATTCGATCTTGGGCCTGCCGCCACCCGTTATGCGGCCGCGGAGGATAGGGAGAATGGTGCATCGCAGTACCGACATTTCTCTTTCCCCGCGGCCCCACCGCCGCCGCATCAGCGCTGCGGTACCGCTTAGGTACAGAGGGTACTCCCTTCGCGACTCCACCTCTGCTGCAAAGGGCAGTATAAAGCCGCCCCTGCAGCCTACGGGCGCGTATCCGAGGTGAGCTCGCGGTGGACCTTCGGAGTTCTAACCTGGTTCGGCAGCCTCGGGCTGGCCGTGTAGGTTCCTCTTCGCTTCACCGTAGGAAACCGAGCCACGGCTACTAAGCCCCTCCGCCATGACAAAGCGGGAAACTATTGGGGGAGAGTATAATAAGAGTTGAGCCAGGTCAGCAGGTTAGGCAGCTGTGACCAACTCACCATGTGATTCACCAGTCCGCCATCAGCCAGCGGGGTTGATAAAGGGCACGCAGCCGTGGAAACGTTTAGTAGAATATTTACTTATTCATTAGAAAGTTTGGTATTTTCTTTATCATCACAGCACCGTGTGAACCATCTAATAGCGCGTGAGTCGACACCATGACTCTGGGTGTCCCGTCCCCAACTTTCCAAATGGTTAGGTTGGGAGTTTGCACCAGTAACGAAAATCGCAATGATTCTTGATCTCATGTGTATGAATTAGTGCTCCCAATGTTAGGCTAGACACTTTACCACAGCATATGCAGCAAAGAGTTGCTTGGGGTAGCTCACGCCACTCGTCTAATAGTGCTATAATCGCTCCTGGCGGCAGGCTGCCCGCCGATTGCGTGTCCATGAGACGTAGCAGCTTTAAGTCGGAGCCAGCTGCAATAACGACTTCCTGTTGCCAGATGTATGAGGTCAGAGTTCAAGTACTTAATTGTAGAACGATAAGTTGTATATTTAAAACAACACATGTTTTTCGCTTTCAAATTTTATTTGGTAATAATTCTTTGTTGTTATCTATTATGCTTGTTTGACCAGAAAAGTAAAATTTTGATGCCAGGATTTTATAAGATGTACCGCCTCTCGTTTTTAAAGGGACAGGCTTTCCGCGCGTTTTGTTCTACGATCACTACAACCGGTTCAGCCAGCTCGCGCCGGCCGGGCCACGCGCAATACACGCAACACTCCTTTCCACGGGTTGGTTACTCGTGCAGCTCCAAGTGGAATGTGCGCGCGGTGTAACGGTTAAGTACAAGCAGTACTCCTCATTATTTCGTAGCTGGCGAGTTCCGGTCTTTGTGGTGCATTAACTGGGGTGGTGAATTTAAAGGTAATCGGGTCGTGGGCTGCGTCCTGATGACGACGTGGAGCTATGTAGCTCGCTGCGGAGCGTACATTTCCACCGTTACGTGAGGACCGTATGTTTCGTGCTAAGCATTGCAGTCTCAACGTATAATTGCCGGCTGCGCGACACCGGCCGCCTGGCGCACGCGCACGCGCACCCGAACACGTCGGCAGCTTTTACTTCCGACCATTTCAAACATTTTCGTTCATTTTATAATAAATGCGTTGTGTGCGTTTATGGTAAAGTTAGATTTGACTATTTATTTATTTAGACACGCCAACAGCAATACACACAAAACATTCAAGCATAAAATTAACAAGTATAAGATAAGATTAAGTAAAGGCATGTACGGCAATCTCTTGTAACGCACTATGACATGTTACAGCAATTTTACAAACAACGGAAAAATAGATTAAATTTTAATGTTAACGGTACGACATAAGAAAAAAATGAATTTAAAAAGAACATGAAAACAAAAGTTAACTACTTAACAATCTCTCATCAATTATAAACAAAGAAACTTGGATACTAGTTTGTTTTTGAGAGCAGGACCCGGACACGTGTCGTAAAGTGTCGATGCCCTCCGCTAATGCACATCAGCAGGTTCCACATTCCATTCACTGCAAACCTTCGACAAAGGGGAATGTTTAAGGTTTGTTCTACTGCCGGGGATATGGAAAAGTTTAGTGTCAGAATGCCGTGGGCAGTGCTATGGAACTATTAATAAAGTAAAGAGGGGGTGTAAGGGGCCCCGCTGTGGGACTCGCGGGGCTCAAGCGAATCTCATCTTCTCGTGGCGCACCCTGCTAATCAACAAACGGGGCTTCGACTCCCACCAACATAGGAATCAGTATTAGCGTTGCCAAGATTCACAGGGACAACGTGGCGGCATCATCACAGTGCGCGCGCGTGGGTCCCCGCCGCGACGGTTACTCGACCTCTATATCAGCTGACCACGCTCACGGAAATGGAAAGTAAACATATTTCGAAAGTTAGACAATTGTATTCTGTTGATAACAACAGCAACAACAACAGCAACAGCAACAGCAACATTAAAGCGTAACTAAACTAAGAGACGAGCGGGAGGGACGCTTTTCGAATTGCAGGTACTTTGCCCCGATATCGCAATTATCCAGAGACCGCTTGGAGTCCCGCCGCGGACGGACCTCCATTGCACCTGTCGCCCACGTCACTTGAACCACCGGTGTGGCGTAAACAATAGTCGACAGTGCTACTATCAGTTTATACATTTATTTCCACAAACATTGTATGTTATTAGGTTATTTCAATTATTAGCTTTATATTCATTCCAACTTCTATTTCTAACTGATTTCGTTTTGCTTTGTGTTTTGGACATTTTACTTTCTTCCACAAAGATAGAGCCGAATGTTCGCCTGATGATAAGGGATACGCCGGCCCATAACAACGTGGCGGTATTCAGAATGGTATAAACTGCACCACATCGCGCCGGTTGCCTACCTACCGACATAAGATATTAAATCTCATTACCCTAGCAATTTCACTAGCTAGAGTACCCTTCAAACCGGAACTCGGTAACATTTGTATAGTACTGTTTGTCGGCTGCAACAGGCGCTGCGGTGGTACCTACCTAGACGGTCTGCAGCAACAGAGACTCTACCACCAGTAATAAATAATAATATATCGTTAAAACTTTCGCCGCTCCGTTCACGTTACACCGAAATGGCTGAACAGTGAAAAATGCAGCACGAGCAGCGCAGCACAGCGTCGCCACTGTACTTCGCCAGTAGATGCAGGCCCCGCTGATCTGCTCTGTATCAAAACGCTTGCAGTATTTAATTGTCTCGTTGTTGACTGAGTGGTGGGCTGGTGGGTAGTTGTTACTAGCGCCCGTAGCACTGAATACTCTTACGATTCGTATTTGTGCAATCAATAGTTTTCATCGCTAGTTAGTAGCTACTTCATCGACATTGAGTGCAATGTTCTGCAAAGAGTGAGGCGCGTCCATTGATCTCCCCGCTTGAGGTTGCAGCATGAGCCAGATCACATTGCGCAGACGGTACGGTTACCGTCCGTTCGCCGCCGCTCGGGTAGTGGGCCCCTCGCACGCGACCGGCGAGCGTCGGTGTGCGTCGGCGTGCGTCGGTGTGTGTCGGCGAGCGTCGGTGTGCGTCGGCGTGCGTCGGTGTGTGTCGGCGTGCCGGCTCCGGTTCTCGCGTTTTCACTCGTTAATTGTGGAAGCGGTTGACGTACTTTTCTTCTTCGTGTATATATCACCAACCGCACACTTCCGCGCGAAATGTGCACCAAATAATGTTGTGCTACAATTACGACAAATATATTTAATAAATTTTGGTATTTTGATAAATAAACGGGGAAAGATGTTTAAATTCCTAAACACTACAGAAGCACTTCGTCATCAATAAAATTTTTCGACAAAGCGGACGCGCGGCGCTTGCTCCAAGTGTCCTCTATCTAACTAAAGTTAGCATTGTTTAACAGGTGGCGGCCGCGTTGTGCTGCACCGCGGCGTCCCAGCTGGCGCCGTCGGCGGCTCCGACGGTCGGCGCCGCCGCGGAGCAGAGCGAGGAGCCACCGGAAGGCTACTATGCTTTCGTAGAGTCGCCCAACGCTACGCCGCCGAGGTATGACAAATGACAGTAATATACAACAAAACGCAGCTCCATTGTTCCCTAGCAACGGCAGCGAGCCGGCTCCGGCGAATTGTGCATAGGTCCGGTATCCGCAGCCAGCACCGCGACGCGGCAGATGTCACCGGATTACATTTGTATAGCCGGAGCATTTAAATGCGTTATTAATTAAAATTCGTTTAAAAGTAGTCGTGGGTAACACCAGCAAACATTCACCGTCACCGCAAGTCAGCTCGTTTTAAAGCAACGTAGCGAGCGGACTGCCCCGCGCTGGACCAACTGAACAGGAATATGTGGACGGAAAAGGGTAAATTGCGAGTTGCGTCTCGGTAAGGAAATAGATGATGGTAGCACCGCCATTCTGGTGAGTGAAGACGGAAGTCGCAGCAGATTTATTAAATATTGTAAAGAAATAATAGGAAATGTAATAGAGAGGAACAGACTTAGGTAAGGAAAGAATATGTAAAGAGTAATAAATATGCAAAAGAGAAATATGAAATGTAACAGAGTCCAAGAGGTGATGATGCGTGATAGATAACAAATGTAACATAAAAATAAAGATAAAATGAGGTATGAAAGAAGAAAGAAATAAAGGAAGGAAATGTAGAAATAACAATGAAATAAATAAGTAAAATAAAAATGAACAGGCCCTGACTCAAAACACGCGGGGACGCTATAAAAGAAGGAGTACCAGTACGCACTATGCGTACGGTCGGCACGGCTCGGTCTACTGAAACCATGTTGACATCTGGAAGTGAACCACTCTGTGATATTTGCATATTTGCATTTTTATAACATTGTCATTGCCACTAAATTCGTAGATTTGTGCTGCGTGCGTGTGTGTGTGTGTGTGTGTGTGTGTGTGAGAGAGGCACAGCGCCCCCAGGCGGTGCCACAATTTTGTTTTTTATTTCACTGAAACTGCACCGCCAGTTTCGGCAAGCGGCGCGAGCGTGCAGTGTGTGCAAGGTACTCTGTGTACATAGAGTGTATGTTACGTTGTCGGCAGGGTGCGCCCGCCGCCGTACCGGCAGTCGGTGGCGGAGTGCGCGGGCGCAGGCGCGACGAGGCCGCATGTCAGCGCGCACAACCTATGCGGCGACCTGAACCGCGGAGTCATCCCGCGCAACCCGCTCGGACAGGCACCCGACGGCCAGCCCTACCCCTTGTGAGTGCACACGCGCACACACGCACACACATATACGCACTCACACCTCCACCGAGTCCACTACTCTCTGGTAAACTATATTATGACCCGTTTATGGTAAACTATCGAGTGAAACGCTCTCGGTCCCGCCGGTGACCGTGACCGCCGTAACTCTTAACAAGGCTCCGCATCATTTTACGTAATGGTGAAATGGGTAGTGAATAGTCCTGGAAATAAACGACTTTGTTTCTCATAGACAAGCCGCAGGTTCCGGTGACGGTACACTGAATTGAAGGTGGAGCACACATAGACACTGTGATACGTAGCTAACAAGATCATTGAGGTTGAAATCAAATAACATTATTCACATTTTATAAGCCCTACTGGGCGACATAACATGGAGAGCATGTGCAATTATACGCAGCGAGCTGATACGCAACGAGACGCTGCGGTTCCTGTCGCGCACGCTACCCGTGCTGCGCGCGGACGAGGCGCTGCCCCGCGTCGCGCGGCTCCCGCAGCCCGCTGAGCTGCCGCAGCTGCCGGACATCGCCGGCAACAGGTCACTCCTCAAACTATCCAATACCAATCCAATAGCGATCCACCGTGTCTAGCGGCAGGTCTACTGCCGGAGACCGTCCGAGTTATCTTCCTAAATACTCTTTGATGAAATTAATTGAGGCGACTTAACTTTCCACACAGAGATTTCGTGCACAGCGTGGTGCTGTTTTATAAAGCGCTTGGTCCGCTATCATCCTCCATATTGTGGATTGGCCGCCGGAACAGCATCGCCGCATTCCCGCGGTTAACATACCCGAGCGATTATTATAAACACTAGTAAGGCTTATTACTAAGGACATTTAATGTTGTGCATATGCGCAGGCTGGAGGACAGGGCAAAGCGGTCGGCGCCAGCGAAGCCCAGCGCAGAGGAGCAGCAGGCGACGCACACCGCGCAGCTCGCGATGGAGCACCGCGCGGACGAGGCGCCGCGCGAGAGCCGCAAGTTCTGCGACGGCGGCGGCGTGTGAGTAACCCTGTGCACGCACGCATGCACGCACGCACGCACACACACACACACACCTCCCCCCGCCCACTAACGTACTTTCTTTGTGTTAACACCGACACCAACTGTACCACGGTACGGTCGTTGGGTCCGTTCTGTTACGAGTCTCGGTCTGATTCCGTTTTTAAAAAACAATACTTTAATTAGACAACCGCCCGGAGCGAGGGAGGGTTAGGCAGAGACTAGGGGGGAACAGATAGCGATGAACGTTTTATAAAGTATGAGAATGGCATTGGGCAGGAGGATGGCTGATGTGTGCGAGGTGGGATACGGTGAAGGGATGCAACACCTCCCCGCGGTAAACTAAACTTCGGGGTTGAATATTACGAAGTTTAGGATTCAGAAGTTTGTTCGAAAAGTTGGAGGAGGAGAGATTTCATCTGGGGTTATGTGACGTTTACTTGGTTTAACGGGAGGAAGTGGAAATGCCTACCCATACTCGTCCTCGCGGGGGCAAGGACGGGTTATGTCGGACTTGCACCGACTAAAACCTCCACGATATTCCGCCTCGTCGCCTGATGGCAGGGTCACGGGAACGCTTTCGCTCGCAACCGCAACCCTGCCGGCGCTGGCCGCTTTCGCAGCCCCACCTCGGGAAAGAGGGATGACCTTCCCTTTCCAGGGCGCGCCGGAACAGGCAGCGCGCCCCATCCTCGGCCTCCTGCGGTCGCGCGGGCGACCCGAAGACCTGTCCCGGCTCCCTGCGGCGGAGATGTTGGGCCCGCCGCTACCCGTCAACGGCCGCGGAGGATAGGGAGAACGGCGCATCGCGCAGCATAAAGCCACCCCTGCGTTCCCCGGCCGCTCCGGTGAGCTCCAGTTATCCAACCGGTGCTCGAACCTGGAGCGGCCGCTTCGCCGCAGGCCGGCCGGGTGGGATCCACTTCATCTCAGGGGATCCACTTCAATCCACACCTCACCGTGTGTCGGGGCACGGTTACTAAGCCCCTCCGCCACGACAAGGCGGGAACCCGTTGGGGGGACATACTAGGATAGCGACAATCGAATAGTGAGACCCGTATTTGACAATATGATATCCGGTTAATATTTTATTTGTTTCGTCCGAAATAGATTTTAATTCCGATTTAGTTTCACCGGTGAAGGTGTCGAGGTGGATGTTCTCGGGTGCGACCGGAGACTCCCTATTCGTACAACACGAGCCGCGTCGGGGCGGCGGCCTACAGATACATTGGTTGTGGTCACATTGTATTTGGGTGTTAACTTGGTGTTTTTACAATATGCGGTACAGTTATTTGAGATGTTTCATATTCCCGTGCCAATAATATTTATTTCAATTAGTTTATGCTGTGGAGAATGCTGATTGGGCAGGAGGGTAGTCGATATGTGCGAGGTGGGATATGGTGTAGGGATGTAACAGTTCGCTTTGTAGTAAAATAATTTAGTGACGTGTCGCGGCACTCGGGACAGGCAATGGAGTCGGCTAAATAAAATATGCAAGAAAACTTCGCACGTGTCCCGTGCATGAAACTTATTGTGGTTGCCGTGCACGTGTCGCCGGGGCTAGTCCAAGCGCCGGCAGCGGTGTGCACGCAGCACATCACCGGGGGTGTCGAGACTTAGTTCGCGATCGAACTCAATGCGGTGACTGCTGCGGTTGGGTGGTTTCTTGTAAACACCTGGACCAACGTCACACCGCTACGGGCAGGCCAATCGCTCCTCCATAACAAGTGGCACTTCCCGCCGCGTCACAAGTTCACACTAAATCCTCCCCCAAACTCGCGGCCTCCCTTTCGCATATGTTGCGTGCAATTAAAATAAAACATTCTGTGAACAATTCTATAATTTATTTATATTAGAATATAAATAAGTTCATAAGGATGGAGACGCGCGCGCAGCAGGCTCCGACCTCGCGCCGCCCCCGCCGCCGCCGCCGGTGAGTGTGTGGGCGCTGGTGGCGCGGGCGGCGTTGCAAGTGGAAAAATTTAATAAATACACATTTTTAATAACTAATATTTTCTCACGGTGTTTATAGTTTAGAAAATTGATATTAACTTACCAAAACATTTCATAACGTTACTTATTACATTTAAAGAAAAATATATGTTTTTTACATCTTGCTTGACTGAAGTCCGCCGAAGCAACTTCATCGTTCATTTAAGTAGCCGGCGCGTGCACGTCGGCGCGTTTACATTGGACGCGCCGATTGTCGCGTGAGGGCGGGGCTCAAGGTATGTCCAAACATTCCTTATTCGGCCATAATATGAAAATGTGTACCGAAACGACGTGTGCGATCTCTCACGAGCAAGCTGTGTGCCCGCGAGCGGCGCGCTTCGGGCGAACTGCGGCTCGCGGCGTGCGTGTGCGCAAGCGCGCGCGCGGGCCCGTGCACGCGCGGGCCCGTGCACGCGCTAGACGCGCGCACCGGTCAGCGCGCGCACGTCGTGCAACACGCGCTCGGGCACGTCTTGCTGCTCGCCGTCCAGTATCACCACGCGCTGGTCTTTCTCTATCTAGAATAACAGTTTCGCCACATTATTCAAGACTAAAATCAAATTCGGTACTCGGCAACACATTGGCCGTGATAAGTTGGTGTGTAGGGCGGCAGTACGCTCTGTACGTATCGCAGAGGCGCGGGTTCGATCTCCGCTAGGCTTGCGCTTCCGGTGACAGCCAACGCCGTAAAGAAACCAATATGTTCCGCGAGAAGAACAAGTTCCGTGTATGTGATATCCACTAGCCCGCACTGACTCTGATTGTGAGAGAAAGCTGATCAGTTTGTTTGGGAGTGTTTGTCGGGCCAGGTCACCGAGTTTATGTGTACAGCTATAAAGGAAGACGTTGCCGTGCTGTAGCTGTTGCGAGGACGACGCTACTGTTGCTCAGTAAATACGACGCAGTAGCTCATTATTAGTGCGGCTGCGGGCGCCTCACATGGGAGCCGTACTAACCTCGGCCCGGTATTTGAGGTGCTCTGGCCACACGCAGCGCTCGAAGTAGCCCGCGATGTCAGGCGGATCGTACAGCCGGTGCGCGCGCCGCACCGCGCATTCCGCGTACTCCAGGACGAAGTAGTACCTGCGGCGATGTCACCAACTCATTCACATGTTCCTTTGCGCTTCAACGTGGCGACACAGCACGTCGAACTGGATGTGCACCCGTGCTTGGCGATGCAGCTACCATCGGCAGTGTGCCACTAATTAACAATTTTATAAAACACCACATTGCGCTAATTGCGCACTCAAATAAGGAGACACCAAGCGTCTACAATAAGCTTAAACAAATAATAGAATAACTCAAAGGGAAGAGCCTTGGCAATTTGCATCAATGTATGTCTCCAATAAATTTTGGAAGTAACAAATGGCAGGTCAATGTTGCAACAGAATGTCCGTGTCGTGCAGTGCAGGTGCACTGTACGTGAACCTAACTAGCGCCACATGGTTTTGCGCGGGCTCATCATTTATCCGATAGTGAGTACCGTCTTCTCCTTAGTGTATTCATATTACTGCGTTTCCATTGGAACATTACCTCTGTAACATACACACACAAAAGGATAACCTTCCTCTGCGTGAGACCTCAGAAGAACAAACCTCAGACTGCACACGTTGTTGATGGGCGCGTAGTTGAGTACAGTAAATCCTTCCACTATTAGAAAACTCTTTCCCAGCACGTGCAGCTGGTCTTCTCGCTGCTCGGCGCTGAAGCTGTGCGACCGGTCCTTCCCGTCCATGGTGAGCACTATGTCCCTGTACATCTTTTCCATGTCCAGAGCTGAGAGGATATCGTAGTTGTTGTGCTCCAGGCCCTCACATTTCACGTGGTAGGGACTGTCGTCTGGGTAAAAGTATTTGTCTTGATGGAACAGATACACTGGGGTGAGTTTTTCTTTTAACTGATTTGCGAGGGTCGTTTTTCCCCCGCACGTCACTCCCGACACGCCTATCACTATCCAGTTGTCAGAGTAGTTCTTTGTCATTGTCGCCGTAGCTCTGTGTCCGATGGAAAAAAAATTCAGAGCTGATGTATGTGGTACAGAGTGAATAACATGAGCCCACCGATGAAAAAGAAACCCCAGATGGCGCACAGTAGTAGAACCCACTTTGGGTTTGGGATGTATTCATATATCACCAAATCTAAAAACAATACCTTATTAGTATATTACTACACAGAAGAAATATTTTATGTACCAACAATGGGCTAAGACTCAAGCTCAAGTTCACATGGTTAAGTGGCAAAGACACTGTGTGCTCGTGCATGAAACAATTATAAATAGTAAACAGGCTTTCCAAGTTATAACCAAATCAAAAGATTGTGCGCTTGTAAATTCAGATCATTAATGAGACCAGGTAATGTTAGTGTTGTAGGACATACACCAGATGGAGTGACCCATAGAGATGGGTGAAGGTGTGATTCCTGCAAGGAGTACTGCTCTATCTAATTTCTCTGTAGATGGTAAAGCAAAATTTATCAAAACATCAACATAAAGAAGAACTTGAATGATATTTTACTACTTTACCATAGCTGGTAGATAATGCGAATGATAAAATTACCTTTATCAATAAAGGGATAAGTATTGATCCAGAACACAAGTGTTATGAATATAGTTGCTGTTGACACCAGTATCAGTCTGCCCAGCAGTGCATCAGATACATCCATATATACATAACTATATATGTACAATTAACAGCAGAAACACTTTTTCTCAAAATTTTTAAAGGATTCTTCGGGGAACAGTATGGAATTGCTCTCTTCCTTTTTGACTTCTGTCTTCTCTATAAGAGGTTTCCGTTTGGCAGCTCTCTCAACAATCTGTAATTAAATCTTCATTTAATTAATGAAATTTAAGCAGTTGCTTCTCTTATTAACTACAAAAGTATCATACTTCTTATCCTGTACAATATATTTATGTGTAAATGCTGCATCAAAGTTTATAGTATTTATAGTATTGTCTAAGCAAGCGCCACCAGGCAACTTCTATATAGAATTAAGTAAAATCTTACTTGTGTTGGCATTTGAGGAATATACAAAATAACTAAAACGATTTCAGAGCTTGGTAGTTTTTTTAGTGCATACTTTAAAAAACAAATATTCACAACCAGCTTGTAAATGCTTTTAGATATTATTATTGGGTATTTATAATCACAGTTACAGATTTTATCATGCAGTTTATTAACTACATGGAATATCAACAGAAACAAAAATTAAATTTAGCTGTTTTTAATAATTTGATAGCTACTCATTGTTTGATCAACTGAACTGTGGCGTAACACAATGCTAATCGTAAAGTTTAAATTGTTAACTCCCTAATTGTGCTATTGCTTGCATCTGTCATCAAGTGATGTAGTTTTTAATTATCTAGTGTACCACTATCTTTTCTTTGCTTGTAGTTCGCATCTTCCTTTCAAATGGGTTATCTGGAAGAAATAGCTTTTTAAGCAATAAGACCGCTCATTGTACATTTATGTATATATGTAATGTATTCCATATCTTGCAACCGGTGTACAATAAAGGATAAATAAATAAAATAAATAATTGTAACACCAAAACACATTATACACTGTCGGAATTCACACTGTAAAAATCTCACCCTCTGTTTAAGCCATGGTTATATCTTAATATATTAGTGCAACTATAAAGTAATACACTTTATAGTCAGAGTGCAAATTATATAAAATATTAAGTGAAACCTTGTCTTTATCTTATCACACTACACGCAAACTAGTAATATGTTATTAGGCATTATGAAATACTCTTTAGTAGGTTGTGACCAATGAGAAGTGTGTTAAATGTCCTTATTACTAGAACAATGATGGCATTGCATCTACTATGCCTGTACTACACTAAGTGTGTCAGCTAGATTGAGGCATTAAGTTCTTATCATTGAACACAAAGTTATTATAAATATTAATCCTTTGCAAATAGAAGTATATGTAATAAACACAATTAAAAGTAATTTATAAAAATAATAGTATTTCATGTGGTGTTTAAAGAAAAATGTCTACCATTTTGTTGGTAATAAGATGTTCCATTTAGTTCTTTATACATGGTATTTAGCATGGCACTTTTATGAATGTGCAATATTGCTACTAACTTTTTCTGTAACCTCCCTGCTAGCGACGGGCTCTGATAGCTCTAGTAACTTTTTAATATTTTCTTCAGCCAAATCCACTTCTAACTTATTTATTTTCTTAATTTTATTATGGTAAGGATGAGATATATCTGTAAAATAACATATGTAACACTATTAAGCTATATTATCTCAAATAAAGTATTTTTAATTTTAGTATAAGATAAATCTATACATGGTTGACATTTGGTCACCCATCAAGGTTCTTTTGATCATGTACAAATATTATGATTGATAACCAATCAATACAATTTAAAGGTGGTCTACGTATATATACACTGTTCGACGATACTCGTTATATTAACAAACGACGTATCTTAACCATGCCACGTAATCGTAAATAATAAATTGAATGTACATATGGTAAAATTGCACAAAAATCCAAAAGCATATACATTCTAACCTTGAACTATACCCGCCTGACGTCGAGTCGCCTTTGCACGACACTTGTTCTGAATACTCTCTGCAATATAAACATTCAGTTCAGACGACCGCGTTCCTCGCGTAAAATGTAACCTTATTTCGCTAACTCACCTTCGCCCTCGACGAAAGCAAGTGCTTTTCGTACTAAAGCTGATGACATTTTAATGCAACTAAACTCTGAGAAAACATTTATAGCAAATTTTCCCCAACTTTATTAAATTGTAACCTAAACCGTAAACTACAGATCCGATGCGAAACGCGACATCTGTCACACGTCAGGCGCATTTCGTGAGGGATTGCGACCGTTACCGTTTCACAGAACATCGTAAACTAAAACGGTAAATCGGCACCGAAACTAATCTGTGGTTGTATTTCCAATCTCCGTAGCACTTGAAAAAATATTATTGAGAATATTTCATTTGGCTGTGATGTTACTGTTGCACACTTGACACATTAATAATATGTTTTTCTCTAAAAATTAGATTGTGCATGTTGTACCGCGCTATCAATGGAGACAGCTCGACAGGGCCAGAGCGGCGCGAGGACCCCGGTGCGCCTTCACCCACACCAGCTCGTTATGAGGTCAGATAAATTAAATAAAAAACTCTATCAAGAACTACACAATCAACTTTAAAGAAACGTAATCTTTAAGGTTTTATTGGATTGTTTGTCAATGTTTACTTAGAAAATTGACTACCTGTGTAGGGTCCACCGACTCCGTGTCCGGCGCGTGTAGAGTACGCGACGCCGGTTTTTGCGCGCAATTACCAAGGCGTGTGGCGCTACGTTGTTCAAATACCATACGAGGGATACTTCACGCAGACCGTGGAGGTCACGCGGTAAGAATACTTTTTGTGTTCACTTATTGAAGGGTATTATTAAAAGATAAATAGCTGTTATGAATACTCTCACATAAGAGAAAAAGCAATCCTGAATCAGAATCAGGTTTGATCGGTATCTGGGAAATATACGCGTACATTTCATAATATTCGGCTGAAAACACATAACAGCTTATAAAAAATACTTTATACTTTACATAATAATAATTCTTTTGCCCATTCTTTTTAACTCAGAAAATAGTTGTAATATAATTTGTTCTAATGTAATTTAATATTAACATATAAAAAACGTGTTCTATGCAGTTTTTTGGAACTTTATATACCACAGAACAATACCTATGGACATATTTAAATATAAATGAATATGATGCAGGTGTATGCAGTCGCGCTGCCACTACCTGGAGGGCGGATGCCTTAGTTCACCGCGCTGGGTCTCTCTGTTAGTGGCCGAGTTGCATCAGCAGCCGCAGCAACCCGTGAGTGCACTGCACCGTACTAAAACTCGATGTACACAGACTAACACAAACAGGCCGTAGATCCGGTTCCACGAGCCCAGTATCATATAAGCTGTAAGCGTCGCTATGGCTTTCAAGCGCTTACATCATCAGAATAAAGAGACTAACACACAGAAAACTGTTCAACATGTCACAATATCTGTTTGAATGTAATACAATTGTTATTAAAATTTCATGTTAGGCTTTAAACTTTATTCTGTCCTCCATCCGGTTGGAACGTCAGGAATTTGTAGCTTTTCTTAAAATTGGACCTAAAAATCTTAGTGTTCTTTACATTTTCTTTACACAGGGTGAAAGGTAATAGGTGTAAAAGATGTGGAGGCGCTAAAGTATAGCTTGTTTCCTATCTATCTATGTATGGTTAAATATTTTTCAAAAAATTTCCGATTTTCTAGGAGAAAATTCGATGATTTTATTTCTTACTTATCTCTATACAAATTTTAATGTAAAAAATTATTGTTTAATCATTGTTTTATTAAATTAAGTTAATAATCATCACTTAGAGGCTAAAACTTTTAAATTAGGTTCTTTGAAAGTCGTGACAGTAAAGAATAAAGTGTCGTAATTATGTTTTTATTTAATCTTAAAATAAAAGTTTATTTATAAAAAAAACGCAAAGACACAATCAGCAGTATGAACTCGTTTTGCTTATATAATGATTAGTGATGTGGTAGGCACAGGCTGTAACAATACTGTAAAACTAACTCAGGAGGAGACGGCGGGCGGCGGCACCGAGCGGGCCGCGCACTGCGACACCGGCCCTGCGTCCGGCTGCTACCAGGTGAGCTGATGTGAGCCAGCGTGCGGCTCCGGCGAGCAGGACGTCTGGCTTTGGAGCTGTCGAGTCAACTCCACTTACCTTAGTACCTTTTGAGATGAAACGAATAGGACGTTCAACTGGTGGTGAGCGGTACGTCTACCGTTAGAGATGAGGCGCTGATTAGTTGTTTACACAAGATAATATTATATTATGATTACTCATTCAGGTACGTTCTCCATTACGTACTTTAGTGATTATTCACTGCTTCGGTTCCTCCACAACCACCATCGTACAGCAGATAATAAATGGATATCAATTTAAAACGGAGGCAATGGGCGCTGTGTGGTGGCACCTACTTAAGCTATTGCAGGCATGGAAACACATGTGACAGCGAAGTGCAGAGATACCAAAGCACTTTTTTCTGTCCAGGTCACTTTACCGAGGTAGATAATGTATTTCATTTTTATATTTAGCATCGATAGTGCAGTGGTCTGTATGTGCGCTCGCAGGTGCGGTTGTACTACGACTGGTTCCTGGTGCCCGGCTCGTGCAAGTGCTGGCGGCCGGACTACTTCGCTCGCTACGTGCGCCGCCACCACGAGCTATGAGCTGCGCGCGCGGCACGGCGCAGCCCTCTCGCACTCGCAACCATGCGCGATCGTGAATTAAGATTTGTTCTTATAACTTGTTAATAAGTAGGACAACCATTAGTAACGCCCTATATGTCGCGGGCCCGTGTAATTAAGTTAGTTTACGTATTATACACTGAAGACTGCACGGCGACAGGGTTCCGTACACACGCTCGCAACGGCTCAGCGGCTCGCGCGAGCTCTAAACCGCGACGTGTTGTAGACAAATAATATTATTTTAGGTAAAAGTTTATTTATTTTTTATTTTTAATGAAGTTCTCTGCAAAGGGTTAGCGGTGCTGAATTATTTATTTATTTTTTGTATAAATACGTATGTTTGTGAAATGATCTTGCCATGGGTCAGAGTAAAGGAGCGAAGAGAGGAGCGAAGTCAGGAGGGAATTGTTTAGGCGTACAAAAATGTATTCAAATATGCACAATTTTGCATTCATCGTCATCACCAGCCGATAGAGGTCACTGCTGGACATAAGCATTCTCAAAGATTCCCACATCGATCGGGTAAGGGATTAACATTGGAGAATATGAACCATATCCCACCACGCTAGCCCAATGCAGATTGGTCTTCCTCCAGCCTCGTTTGTTGATTAGTAGGGTGAACCACGAGCAGGTGAGGTGGGCTTGAATCCCGTGAGTTGATGTGCGCGAATCCTTACACACCCTAGTTTTTTGGAGTACTTGATACATAATAACATTAATATCATCATTATTATCAGCCTATACACGTCCACTGCTGGACATAGGCCTCCCCCAAAGATCGCCACGTCGATCGGTCCCGTGTTGCTCGCATCCAGTGGATTCCCACCAGACTTACCGGCCAGCGTTCGTCTTCGGCGTTTCCTTTCCATGAACTTTCTGATTTCCTGGAGTGACCTCGGTGTTGCGATAGTTTGTCTTATTACCCTCCATTCGCTCGCTTTCCAGGATTTCGCAAACATCTGTACTTTTCTGCATAATTTCAGTAGTGAATATGTTTGTTAAACCTGCAGAGTTTGTTGGTGAAGCTATATTTATATATTTGCAGCGGGCTCACCCCCGAGGAGTTCATACGCCTCGAGCCGATCTCCGCCGGAGGAAACTTTCTTGTGTATTCTTTGCTTTTTTAATTTTTTAGATAATAGGTAAAGAGATATTGTAAATAAAACTTTATAATTAATGTATTTGAACAATTTACCCGTACACGAGTGTCGCGGGACACCCGCCTGCTCGCGGCCGGCGACATTATCGAAACAAAAATATTAGAGTTTGATGAGAACAGAGCAATAATACTTATACGGCTGAACCGATCACATTGTGACTAGTATGGGGCGAGTGACAAGCGACACACGACGCGCGACATGCAGTGTGTAATATTGGGGTTTGATGAGAACAGAGCAATAATACTCATACGGCTGAACCGATCACATTGTGACTAGTATGGGGCGAGTGACAAGCGACACACGACGCGCGACATGCAGTGTGTAATATTGGGGTTTGATGAGAACAGAGCAATAATACTCATACGGCTGAACCGATCACATTGTGACTAGTATGGGGCGAGTGACAAGCGACACACGACGCGCGACATGCAGTGTGTAATATTGGGGTTTGATGAGAACAGAGCAATAATACTCATACGGCTGAACCGATCACATTGTGACTAGTATGGGGCGAGTGACAAGCGACACACGACGCGCGACATGCAGTGTGTAATATTGGGGTTTGATGAGAACAGAGCAATAATACTCATACGGCTGAACCGATCACATTGTGACTAGTATGGGGCGAGTGACAAGCGACACACGACGCGCGACATGCAGTGTGTAATATTGGGGTTTGATGAGAACAGAGCAATAATACTCATACGGCTGAACCGATCACATTGTGACTAGTATGGGGCGAGTGACAAGCGACACACGACGCGCGACATGCAGTGTGTAATATTGGGGTTTGATGAGAACAGAGCAATAATACTCATACGGCTGAACCGATCACATTGTGACTAGTATGGGGCGAGTGACAAGCGACACACGACGCGCGACATGCAGTGTGTAATATTGGGGTTTGATGAGAACAGAGCAATAATACTCATACGGCTGAACCGATCACATTGTGACTAGTATGGGGCGAGTGACAAGCGACACACGACGCGCGACATGCAGTGTGTAATATTGGGGTTTGATGAGAACAGAGCAATAATACTCATACGGCTGAACCGATCACATTGTGACTAGTATGGGGCGAGTGACAAGCGACACACGACGCGCGACATGCAGTGTGTAATATTGGGGTTTGATGAGAACAGAGCAATAATACTCATACGGCTGAACCGATCACATTGTGACTAGTATGGGGCGAGTGACAAGCGACACACGACGCGCGACATGCAGTGTGTAATATTGGGGTTTGATGAGAACAGAGCAATAATACTCATACGGCTGAACCGATCACATTGTGACTAGTATGGGGCGAGTGACAAGCGACACACGACGCGCGACATGCAGTGTGTAATATTGGGGTTTGATGAGAACAGAGCAATAATACTCATACGGCTGAACCGATCACATTGTGACTAGTATGGGGCGAGTGACAAGCGACACACGACGCGCGACATGCAGTGTGTAATATTGGGGTTTGATGAGAACAGAGCAATAATACTCATACGGCTGAACCGATCACATTGTGACTAGTATGGGGCGAGTGACAAGCGACACACGACGCGCGACATGCAGTGTGTAATATTGGGGTTTGATGAGAACAGAGCAATAATACTCATACGGCTGAACCGATCACATTGTGACTAGTATGGGGCGAGTGACAAGCGACACACGACGCGCGACATGCAGTGTGTAATATTGGGGTTTGATGAGAACAGAGCAATAATACTCATACGGCTGAACCGATCACATTGTGACTAGTATGGGGCGAGTGACAAGCGACACACGACGCGCGACATGCAGTGTGTAATATTGGGGTTTGATGAGAACAGAGCAATAATACTCATACGGCTGAACCGATCACATTGTGACTAGTATGGGGCGAGTGACAAGCGACACACGACGCGCGACATGCAGTGTGTAATATTGGGGTTTGATGAGAACAGAGCAATAATACTCATACGGCTGAACCGATCACATTGTGACTAGTATGGGGCGAGTGACAAGCGACACACGACGCGCGACATGCAGTGTGTAATATTGGGGTTTGATGAGAACAGAGCAGTAATACTCATACGGCTGAACCGATCACATTGTGACTAGTATGGGGCGAGTGACAAGCGACACACGACGCGCGACATGCAGTGTGTAATATTGGGGTTTGATGAGAACAGAGCAGTAATACTCATACGGCTGAACCGATCACATTGTGACTAGTATGGGGCGAGTGACAAGCGACACACGACGCGCGACATGCAGTGTGTAATATTGGGGTTTGATGAGAACAGAGCAGTAATACTCATACGGCTGAACCGATCACATTGTGACTAGTATGGGGCGAGTGACAAGCGACACACGACGCGCGACATGCAGTGTGTAATATTGGGGTTTGATGAGAACAGAGCAATAATACTCATACGGCTGAACCGATCACATTGTGACTAGTATGGGGCGAGTGACAAGCGACACACGACGCGCGACATGCAGTGTGTAATATTGGGGTTTGATGAGAACAGAGCAATAATACTCATACGGCTGAACCGATCACATTGTGACTAGTATGGGGCGAGTGACAAGCGACACACGACGCGCGACATGCAGTGTGTAATATTGGGGTTTGATGAGAACAGAGCAATAATACTCATACGGCTGAACCGATCACATTGTGACTAGTATGGGGCGAGTGACAAGCGACACACGACGCGCGACATGCAGTGTGTAATATTGGGGTTTGATGAGAACAGAGCAATAATACTCATACGGCTGAACCGATCACATTGTGACTAGTATGGGGCGAGTGACAAGCGACACACGACGCGCGACATGCAGTGTGTAATATTGGGGTTTGATGAGAACAGAGCAATAATACTCATACGGCTGAACCGATCACATTGTGACTAGTATGGGGCGAGTGACACGCGACACACGACATGCAGTGTGTAATTAAGGCTCGCCTCTCTGAGACCGGCGAGCTGTGTAGTACGGTGTGGGGCTGCCGTGCGTGGGTCGCGCGATTGTGGTTGTGGTCGTTTTGGCTCATTGCTGTATTTTTATTTAACGTCGTCGCAGATCTCCCGTGCTGGTAGCTAGCTTAATGGTAGGTTATTTTGCCTCATCGGAGTCTATTTTTGTAATGAAACCATTTTCAATGAAAGAGAATAGTTCATTAATATGTCTGGCAAGTTTGCGTAAAGTTCGCAGATTCCGGGATTTCACGTTCAGCATTCTGGTGCTCCCGCTGAAATGCGTGCATTTATACTCATATTTATTAATCTCCTGGTTTAGTTGTCCGACGCGAGTACTTTATCGGTAGCTTATCAATAAAGAGCACTATCACCAAATCGTTGGGCGATTTTATTTATTTTTTCGATCCATGTCCTCTCCTTTATTTGGTGTTGGTGTCCTACAATCACTCAGCTCTCGCGCAACACGCGGCATCTCGCGGTGTGTCGTACTGCGACGCGATGTAACCCAGCTTTCAGGGGGTGGTACACTGACACACGACACGTACTGCCTGTAGGTTTCGCACTGTGTTGTTCGAGTCCAGTCACAGGGAGCCACTGGACACGAACAGCGCAACACCGCGTTTTCCTACGAGGTAATAATGGACGTCCATCAGTTAAATTGATGTTGACGTGCTACGGTTAAATTAAGCCAGTTTGCTGAACTTTAATATAGCACGGCGCAGATTTGTATGACACTTAAGATTTCTCGTGACTCACATATGCTCGCAGAGGCTGTCACTGGCGCCGGCAGCAGTGAGCCTGCATAGCTCGTTTTGAAGATCATTAGAATTACTCGCACGAAAGGCAGAAAGACTTCAAATCTTATCATGACAAGTGCAAAGTGTATTTTATAATGATGTTCATCGACGCCAGCAGATTCAGTGACCGGCACAGCTCGCCGTGCGCCGGGCGCGCCCTGAGCACTGCGAACTGATCAGCCAGGGCAGACATTAAGTAACGTCATCTTGGCGCAGCAGCGCGGCGCGCTCGCATGCTCGAACACCAATAAAACTACGGGGCGATATCATTTCAAATTATATTCAAATTACGTAAACTTTGACAAGGGATTTCCTGGGGACAATTTCCTAAAAACTTACAAAATATCGTCTAAATCTACCACTATACGAGGGGTGGTTCTGAAACGAAACATGTGACCGGAAATCGACCGTACACGAAATATTTGAGATTCGTGACTATGCGTTTGCTATGCGGGCTGTCCGCTAGTCTTGTGCAGAAACCTGTTAACCTGTTAACCTGCTAACCTGCTAACCTGCTACGCTACTGCTGATGAATGGGGGACGTATCCTGTTAATCCGGCTTACTTCTGACCTAAATCTGACCTGGAGTTGTAACTTTAAACTTGTCAAAGCTACCGCCGGACCTCCTCCTCTAGCTCAATATTTACATTGCTACGGGCGTCGCGCGCCTCACCTCCCGCCGCGCCGCCCCTCATGTTATCACAACCGTCTGCTTTGTCTAAATCTGCACGAGAGCGCGCCTCGCCGCCGAAGCACTGCCCCGCTTCGTGCAAGAAGCGCACAGAGGGCGCGCCGTGCTTCGGGTTGGAGAAGGCCACGTAACAGGCGGAGTAGGGTGGCGGGGGCTCCTCGGGCGCGGCGCGCGGTTTGCCGGTGGGGTTCGAGTCCGGCGCCGGTGCCGCGCACTCCGAGTAGGGCGGCGGCGGATCGCGCCCACGCCCACCCTCCGGCGCGCCCGCGCCCGCGCACTCGCTCGCCCCCGGAACCGACTCGCTGTCTCCATCCGCTGAGTACTGATCTGTGGACGACGAGCAACTTTACACGACCACGTCGACACACGAGCGCTGAGTAAATCAAACTGGAACGTAAATTTAATTGAATGGCAGGTTTACGCTCCCCACCACCATGCGGCAAAATAAAAATAATAAACGGATAATATTTTCTTGTATACAGCGCGTGGTGCATTGTAATCAGTAAGTAGCGCCATTGCGCGAAACGAATGGACGCGCAGAGCCTTGGCCTGCAGGCACGGCTCGAGCGTGTACGCTGCATACTGCAGGAGCGATAAGTTCCGCTTTGAAGCGCACAAAGCGATGCAGTGTTTTGTTTTAAACCACTTAGGGGGACTCTCACTAAACAATATGTGTTATTTTACCTAAACTCCATAATTTAGGTAAAACCAAATGTAGTGTCCTTCACGATCCATGTACTGCGTTTCCATTTAGGTGGTAAGGTGACAACGAAGCAGACTGCGGAGTCGGCGGCAGCGGTGTCGCCACCGCTAGGTGGTGCGGACACTTACGACTGGTCGCCAGTACGGTGGGCGTCGGCCATTCCTCCGACTGACGCCTCCTCACTGAAACCAGTTTTCACACAATTGCATATACTCACATATTCTCTTTTTATAAATCAGTGGAATATTTGTGTCATTCAAACGGAAAACTGGAGATAAAAATGAGATAAAGTTGTATATGGCAGAGAACTACAATCAATGTGTTATAGTACTTACGGCCGAGCAGCTTCCGGGCAAGGCAGCGGTCGACGTAGCGCACCAGTAGTAGCGCGGCGAGCAGCAGCATGGCTCCGGCCACCCACCCGCTCGCCAGGTTCCCCCAGTCGCTCCACGGCCTGCCCGCTAAGTGGCCGCCCGGGGATTCCTGGCGACGCTCCTTTCTTACAATCGAGTAGTATAACAACAAGTTGCTAAGCACGGTGAGTTAAAGCGGAATCGATTTGAGTCTACGACCATTTCAGATTGCAGATTGCTCTGTAGTTCATGGAAGTGTTCCCGTAAATGATGGCTGCTGTCGCTGACCGTTCCTGATGTCATGATACTCTTTATTCTACGAAGTAACGAGCCGAGCAAGACGTTCACTTGATGGCGAGTGATACGCTCGACCATAACAACGCGGCGCTAGTTGGGATAATATACATTGCACCACATTGCGCTCATCGCCGGGCGAAGGGCAAGGCGTTGAGTAATTGCACCAGTTACAACTCCCTTTAAACCGAAACATAGTAATGTTTGCAGACTACTGTTTGGCGGATGAAATATTCGGTGCGGTGGTGCCTAGCTAGACGGTCTCTGGCACCAACGCCTACCACCAGAGTAAAATTTGTTATCAATGACCGGGGGTCCACTTACGTACGGTGCGAGGGCTGAGGGTGGCAGGCGGCCCTCCCGTGGCCCACCGGGCGCCGACGTCGCGCGCCCCAGCGCGCTCTCCAGCCTGCACCAACAAACGGCGGTAGCTACTGAGAATGGACGTCCAGTGCGACGGCCCCCACTCCAAGTGAATGAATTGCGCACGCCGGACGCAGGACAATAGGAGTAGTTTAATGTTGGGTGTTCGCCCGCTCGCTGTCGGCGGCAGTTAACAGATAAACGTGGCAGGGGCACCAGGTGGCACGCTCGCCGAGAAGCAACCGGGCCTCTCCCCCCCTTCTCCCTGGAAGACGCACGACGGGGCCCGGCGCATCGCGTACACTGTAATGTTCGCATACACACTCGTATTAGCGTGTTGCTATTAAAGACGAACCTTATGAAGTGTTGGATCTGTTTAGGCGTATAAAAAATAAAGTCGGGGCGCGCGACGTGCGGCCAGTCAATGTGCAGCCGCTGCAGGGTGCGCAGCTCGTGCAGCGACCGCGCCTGCAGCTCCTGCAGCTCCTGCATCTCCTGCAGCGACTGCAGCGTCTGCAGCGGGCGCTTGGAGCCGAGCAGCCGGTCGGCGAGCTCGCGCCGCTTGTTCCACAGGCGCGGCCGCGTGGGCCGCGACGTCGGCTGCATCTCGCATCTGACAAACAGACGTAACTGCGCGTGTGCGCACCGGGTTTACATGGAACAGAAAGGCAACCCTAACGTTACTCTGTGTATTTACTTATTACTTTAAACAAATGCAACTACAGAGGTTCAAAGTGGCTGATTACAAAGTCATAAAGTTAGTAAACTGCAAGGCAATCGGGTGAGGAGTTGAATATGATAAACGTTATTCACGAGATGACGCTGGTGCCCGCGCCGACATTCAAGGTCATTTAGTCGGTTGTTATTTTAGCCACACGAAATAATAACGACTTTTGAAGCAAAACTTCAATGATGCTGGGTGTGCTGGCTGGCTGACGCTGTTGAGATTATCTGCCGAAGGTTTCTTGAGTGTGAGCGGCGGCGTGCGCGAACACGAGCTGTTGGAACCGGAATCACAGTTTCGATCTTGATCAAGTTTGTGGTAATTAGATCTCATGGCTGCCAACGAACAATTAGTCTCTGGGGAATGGTGCGATATAGGTTATTTATCGGAAATTTTAGGATACGTTCCCGACTTGCCAAGCAGACAAATTGGGTCGGAATGTCACACGCTTAACGTTACCGATGACTGACCAGGAACCGTCGGTTACTACTACTGATGGTTTGTTCTTATTTTTCTTGCCTGGGAGCGTGTACACGTTTTGTATTGCCGTCGCTCCGTTATTCTTTCAGGAGTTTGGATCTTATTTGTTTCTGAAGCCACAGGCGTTTGTTTTTCCCTCAGCAACAGATTAACGATGCAGTTGCTTCTCGATACACCACGAGCTGGTCCCTCGCGCGAGCGCACAGTAAACGAACGTGAAGCCGTGATTATGAAATATCTGACATAATTGGTGTTGGCGTAATGGTGTGTGGGTGTTGCGTACAACTTTGAAATAGAAAACGTTTGAAAGGTTCGGATGGGTGCGCGTCGGTTGTGCTCCAGTTGCACCTGAACTCGTTACCAGTCAGCAGCATTGGCAGAGCGTTGCGTATTCGTACAATACGAATATATTTACAGGAAAAATAAGTTACACAAAGTTCTACACTTAAATAAATAAGTAAATGAAAACAACTTATGCTCTTTTTCATAATAAAATTTTAAATAAAAAACGATATTTATTATGTGAAAGAAAACTATTTATTACATTAAGGAGTGACACCAGACCCTCCAATGGGACACCAGCTACAGAACGGGACGGATATGTCAACTACAGAAAATAAAGTGAATTAGTTATTACGAGTCTGGTGGTGGAGCAAGTTGATCTTCGTGTGTTTTTGTAGGTCATTTATTAATAATAATTTTACCGAAATAAGACAACAAATTTTGTATCTGGTGGCAGTGGCCGGGTAAGGCTATTTCAATACCACGTCGGTACTTATTTAACAGGTACATAGTTTCAGTTGAAAGAGCTCCAGAATGTTCCCTGAACTTGGGGTGGGTCCCCGTAGGTGCATTAACGTTTACCTTCCGAAGCTAGTAAGTAGCTTCGTTAGCCGACATATAAATAGTGCAATAAGAAAAGCTCCACGATGGACAATAGGTAATAATATGGTATAATGATGCCGACGTGCAAAACTAATGGTATTGATGAAGCATAGGCGCAGGTACCACCAGCGGCAGAAGGAGTCGGGGGAGGGAGGCCAGGGCACTGTCGTCGTTTGCTTTGATTACATAAATGTAGTAAATACACTACAATATCATTTAAAGAACTTTATATAATATCACAATTGTGAAATGAACGCCAAACAATGTAATTATTGACATTAAGTATTCAGCAGAGCGTTTGATGAATCAGTAAATTCCGTTGTTTGTGTTTCCTCATCAGGCAACGTGCTCCCGGTGCAGCGCGCTCTCAATTAGCATGAATTAGATCTGATTCGGAAAGTCCACGCAGGTAGCTACAACTCAATTGCGAATTTGGGAGAAATTTTAAAACGGGCTTGGAGAGGAATATCTAAATGGGATGGCCTGTACATCATCACGCGTACATCTTTTGGTATTCAATACTTTGCGTTAAGCAGTAAAACTATTAGATAGCACTCCATCCACCGCATGCATCTCCCGATCGACGGCTATGGACACATGACACGGTTAACGATTTGCGGCTTGTCGCACGCACACGCACACACACGCACGCACACACACACGCACGCACACACACACACGCACACACACGCGCGCGCAGTCAGCATAATCCGGTCGAGGAACAACCGCATTAGCAGTATACCTGCACCGTACACTCGCAGGGCAGCGGTGCCCTACATAAATTCAGCAGCACGGCAATGTTGCAGACAGACTCACCAACAGGGACCGTAGCCCCGTAGCGCAGGGGCTCCGGTACACGTAGGCCGGGGTTCCGCCGGGTGTCGCACGACTTCAAGGCGCCGCTCGTGCAGTGGAAAGTGCAAGTGGCCCGTGTAAACACGGGCGGCGCGGTGCGGTGCGGCGCGGCGCATGCGCGCGGGCCGTACGCCCGGCGGGGGGACGGTGGGGCTCGCGGACAGCTCTCGAATATTTTTCCTTTTGTTAAAATCATAACATAACCTCACTTAACAGTTGTAAACTTAATGTTTAATTTATAATATCACATCTATATAAATAAGAGATTTCCCACTTTATATAGAGACCCGTCACAATATCTCTGCCACCACCTGCTTGCTCCTGTTCCTTCTGCCGAGTGTAGGGAAGCTAAGAATAGTTTTTACGAAATTTCTCCCCCAAAAGGTTAGCGGACGTATTACGGCTAGCGAAGCGGGCGCGGAACAGAGCCCGTGCCTATGTGATTGTTGACAACCCACGGATTTAGTAATGGAACTGATCTTGTCGCGCCGGACACACCGGCAGCATTTAGCACAAGTACAATACAGTGCATTGCACTTGTCGTTGCCAAATATATATAAATAAATGTTTATTTGCAAGGATATGGTTTACAATAAGATGTTCATGTAGTTAGTTTCACATATTCTGCTTAAAAGCGTGCAAATCTTATAACTGGTACCTAATGTTACAATTAACTACTACAACTATATAGACATAATAAGCTCGTTTCAGACATACTACTACAATACCAAAATTTCATTTTTTATAAAACATATTATTTTTATTTTTAATTTATGTAATCATTTATATTATAATACATTTTTGAAATAAGCCAGGTACATAATTCGTTTTTGTAATTTCCCACCCTTAGATCTATAATGTGCTTTGGAAGTGCAGTAAGTATTGTCACCGGCGTACAATGTGCATCACTACTGCAGAGCTTTACCCGCTGTTTTGGTATGCAGAGTTTATTTGGACGTCTAGAACTTTTAGTGACTATTTCGCTTATTTTGTTAAAATACATTTGTTCGGGAGTTGGGAGAGAGTTGGGAGTTCTTAAATACAAAAATGCACATGTCAAGTATACATTGACACGGAAATGGAAGTACATTATATTTTTTAAATAATGGTGTACAAGTATGTAGGCGGTTGGATCCACAAATAGCTCTGATGCATTTTTTTGGGCACGAAAAACATGAATAGAATCGACAGAACTTCCCCATATGATTATATACCATACTTAATTGTGGAAGCTGCGTATCCGTGATATGCTTATAAAGCTTTATGGACACCGTTTTTGCTATACTTCCGAGGACATTGCAAATTTTTCCATTTTTAAACATAAACTATGCACATGCTCTTTCCAAGTACATTGTTGGTCTATAATTATACCCAAAAACTTATATATAGAGTATACTTCTTCTATTAAAGTGTTATGATATTTTTAGAGAGTCACGTGTGCTATTTTGTGCTTGGAATTGCATTATTTTTGTCTTACCAGCATTGACTGTCAAGTTTTTCCATTCTAGCCATTGTATAGTTGTTTCTAAGGTCTTGTTTACTACAGATTCATAATCTACTGTTTTGTTATTTTCTCTAAGTATGGTAGTATCATCCGCATATAGTATACATTTGTGTTTTATTGCATTTAGGATATCGTCTATGTAGCTTAAAAAAAGTAACTGGCCTAGTATTGAACCTTGGGGTACACCGTAGGCGTTATATAAGAAAGAAGATCTGTGAGTTTTGTGAATCTACTATAGTTTCATAAGTTTCCACACATTGGTAACGATTAGAGAGATAACTCCTCATCCAATCCTGTGCAACGCCTCTGATGCTCTGCTCAAATAATACGTCGAGAAGTATAATATGTGAAACAAAATCAAATGCCTTTGTAAGATCTAAGAACATTGCAGTAACAGGAGTCTTATTATTAAACATTCAATTACTGTTTTTATGAGAGAGAAACATGCGTGAGTTGTTGATCTATTTTACCTAAAACCCAACTGTTCACTTGTAAATACGTTAGCAGCGACAAAAGAATTATAAATCCGCTCGTACATGACTCTTTCAAATATTTAAGATGACTGGTATGAGAGTTATCGGCCTGTAGTTACCTAGATCAGTTTTATTACCTTTCTTATATATCTGCTTAATAAATGAGTATTTAAGGGGAGTTGGGAACACTCCTTCGGTAAGGGATAAATTTATAATGTGAGTTAACGGTATCGCTATATATTTACTACACGCCTTTAATATTTTAGTACTAATATCATCATATCCAGTTGTGTTCGTGTTCTTCAGGTTTTGAATGATTTTTATAATACTAAGCACTGTTACAGGAGGTAATAAAATCGAGTTTGTATTTCTATTACGATAGATACTGTTTATAACATCGCCACAGGTAGTACTCATTTTAGTTCGATTGTATTTATTAGTCTTTTCTATAAAGTATGAGTTAGCTAAATTTGCAATACTGGGAGAGTGAGTGATAGTCTTACCATTGATTATGATCTTTTCTAGGTCACAATCAGATTTCACACTATTACAACTTTTAAAAATGTTCCAAGACGCTTTGCATTTATTGTGAGATCTTTGTATATATTTCATATTGTTGTTTGTTTGTAATACATTTTTTAATAATTTAGTATATGTATTATACTAAGATTTATCGATTACTTTGTTTGATTTTGATAAGCGATGGTGCAAGTAAAGAATTCTTTTGTTTAAAGAACATCTCGTTATTGCTTTCTTTAGCCAATTATTTTTTAGGGGCTTTTTTACTCTTTTTATTATTATAAAAGGAATACTTAGATTATAAAATAAAATTATAGTGTCGTGAAATATTTTAAATGCTAATTCCCTAGGGCATTCATAGAGTTTACAAATTTCTTAATATTTTCATTACCATAATCTCTCTTCTTTTCTAGTGCATATGGTACTTGTCTGTTTCTCGGCTGCTTGGCTTTTATGTTAAAGGAGTGGTTTGACCAGTTTCATGGTCGGAAAGAGCCAAACTATGAATGTTGCTATCAATTTCAGTGTCCACTATGTTACTAGAAATAAGATCGATGCACGAGTTTTTCCAGATTGGGCGTATTATATGATTTTCAAAAATTATAATTGGCTAGTATAATAAGGAGTTCTCTCGATGTTATGGTGGACTTTGCTATATCAATATTTCAGTCACCACAGATGATTACATTGCTCTTTCTCTCTTTCTTTTTTTTTGTTAAACACTTTAAAACATTGTCCAATTTATTTATAAATATTTGAGGGTTTGAGTTGGAAATCCGGTAAATGCATATTATAATTAAATCTAAAGTAGTTATGTTAAAAGCACAATATTCGAAATTATAATTTAAGGGTTGATGTTTAAGTCTAATTTTGTATAATCTGAACTTCCATGCAATAGTACGCAAGACCCTCCTCTACGTTGCTTTCTACGGGAGGAACTGGCCGCTAAATGATAATTATGTATTTCATATTTCAGGATTTGATGCGCAACCATGTTTTATAAATGTTTCAGCAAGGCAAACGACGTGCATTTCACCGGTGCTCTTTTGAAGTTCACCTAAGGTGACCTCTAAAATATTTTTTTTATTTAACACTCCGGCAATATTTTTATGAAAAATCGTGATTTTTTGGAACTTATTCTCGAAAAAACTGATTTTTATTATTTTTTGGTGCTGTCTGAAAATAGTAATGTATTGTTCCTTTACGTTTACTGTTTGAGTTGGACCCTGGCCCTGGCTTGACATTATAATTATTATTTATAGAACCACTTTTTTCTAAGTGTTTTCGATATTTGTCGATTGCGAATGAACTGTTCTGTGTAGGCGGGCTGTCTATTGCAATATTTAAGTTAAAGCATAAAGCCTTTATATATTTCTGGTGTGAATTGTTGTGCATTCTAGTTAAAGAGTAACTTGGATTATCTAATATATCTATGTATTTACAATTGTATAGTTTTCACATAACTATTTTATATGACTGTTTAATAAAACAACATATAAGGATCTGTTCTCTCTTTCGTTAATTAAGAATATTTTCTTATTTTTAAAGTATACAAGGGATTACATATGCTAGAGAATAATACGAACGGGTTTTTGCATTAACTCCTTGTGTGACCACTCGCGACATCTATGTCCTGAATCGGAAAACTATCGTCACTTATTTTAGAGTTAATTAAGGATTTGTTCGTTTCACATATTTTACTATTTGGTGTATTATTAGTTATGATGTGTGTTAGTGAACGGCTTGGTGACTTAAGTGTTGTAATCCAGTTATTAATTTTTTTAGACTTAGCAATTCTTGGAGTTTGATGCAGGTCCTAGGTGTCGCTACTGTTATGGTATTTTTATCACCACTAAATATTTTTAAAAGTTCAATCACTCGATCTTTATCTTGTATTTTTAAGTTTACAGTGCGATTTTCACAATTGAGATTCGATATTTCCTCATAAGCATTTTCAAGTTCAGTACGAAGTTCTTGTATCTCATTTTTTAAATCTGCTATTATGGATAAATTTAGATCTTGTTGGTCGGGAAGGCTTCCATGAGTAATGTCTTTAGCCGTTGATGACAAGAAAGGTGAATTTTCATGTGAAATAATAGTTATGTTGAGATCTGACATCACCTTTTTTTGCTTTTGACGTACAGTAACGTGTTCCATGTTTGTTAGAGTTCTTAATTTTTTATTAATATTTACTTAGTAATAATTACTTCTTATGAACAATGATTAGAATATTAAACAAAACGTTTGCTTCGGAGCGAACGGATGCGAACCGCACTGCATCTGTGGCCGTGCGACGGCGCCCGCTTGTACCGCGAGTCAGTGCTACGCCCGTGACGTCACACACGGAGCGAATGTCTTACGATAACGAATGTCGAATGGACCGATTCAATTCAATTATAGTCTCTAGTTCGGTCCAAATCGTTCACCTGCTATTGGTCAATACCGTTACAAATGTTTTCTTTGTCTCAATTTTAATATTTAGTAGCTGTTATTGCAGTAAATAGTCACTAATTTATAATAATCAGTCCACACTTGCCTTTCGGCTTGGCTTTTCTCGATTTACAAAGTATTTCACTGATTTTGGTATAGTTTTACCACTTTTATTACACCACACTTTGTGTTTATAAGACACGGCGAGGTCACTGGTTTTAGCGAGTATTTTCTGAAGTCTACTTAACTAATTTGTCCATATGACACTATCACTAAGTTATTGTTCAGCACTCCGCACACCGGATATATTTTTATGTGAATACAGTTGTTTATAGATTTTTAAAGTTATAAAATATACAGAGCTGAAGTAAACACATTGAGCGCCATCTACCCTTGGTTGTTGTTGGTGCTGCTCAGAGTCGCTCCGTAGACGGAAGATTTTTTGTTTTGAAGTAACTATGTAATTACGTATCGATCGCTGCAGCGCACTGCCTGGAGCTGTGACACGACCGAGATTCGGTCTTCATTTGGCTACAGCGTTCAGGGAGACTTAATAAGTAACTAAGAGTCACCGGCGTTGACTCCAAGCAAAACACGTTCTTGCGAAAAATACCAAATAATCCATAACTTGCAGGTTTAGCAATTAACCCGTGTTCTACCTCACTATACCGGGATGTATTTAGATTTGTTCGTTTAAAAGGCGTCTCACTCGATAGTCGGTGAGATGCCTATTGCCTATTACTAGAAATGTGTTGTTTGTATGTATAAATTGTCTAATCAAAACTCTTTCCCCGACGCCTTACGGAGTTCAAAGAGAGTTCAAAGTCCAATTATTATGTTATACTTCTAAGAGGTCATTGTGTAATTAACTTCTTTAATTTTATTATATGTCCTACCCAGCGCAGACCAGTTTTGTTCATTTCTAGTGCCCGAAATAAATCTTATTGAGGAACAATTAAAATTAAACTAAACGTTGGATATAGCGCGCAAATAACTCCCTCTCCCCCTCCCCTCCCTCCCCCAACCCGTAAACATTTAGTCATACACTGTGCAGAGTCCGAATAACTTCAACAGGTGAAATTGCATAGAAATCGAATGTTGTATCAGTCCAAATATCATCATATTCTTTGTTTCTTAATCATCGTGATTAACATTGTCATCATCATCACTCAACATCAGTGCATTACTGTATACAGTGCACGCTATTTATCCTACTTTCCAGCCGCATTCGTCAGGTCATGCGCAACTTGATCACATCGTCTTGCAATTAAAACACAAACTTATTCAAAACATTGATATTTTTTTATTGAACTTCGTAACAAGAATGCATCGCTCTACACACTGCAGGAGAAGCTGTAGGAGAAGATATAACTGTTTGTATTGTACATGTACATAAATAATATATTATTTTTAATATTACTAAATAATCACAAAGCCGCAGGAACAGCTCGGCATGAGCTCCGCCCTGCGCCCGTCACCGGGACCGGTTCAATACAGTAACAGTTCGTCCACCACTACTGTCCCGCGTGACACCCAACAAGTTGCCTGATGAGCTCTACATCATATCTTTAGATGTTCAGACACTGCTGCAGCGCAGCGATCACACGAGTTTCCGCACGCGACGTGGCGCCACTGTCGGAATGCTTGCGAGCATGTAAGCCAAGTCTATATGGCAGTCTCTTTCCTCTGCGCGATGGCCAGCATCTGCAGCTCGTCGTAGGTGGGTGGCGGCTCGTCGCAGCACTCCAGCTCGAAGTCCAAGTCGCTTTCTGAAGGAATATCGCCTGACGTTACCACCTGTCATTGTACCGCGCTTACCACGCGGAGCGTCAGCCCCTGTGAGCTCTGCCAAAGCTTTGCCAAAATTTTTCAAAATAATACATTATTAAAATTTTACTTCGTTGTAAAGTTTCATTAGCAGCAGGCATGTTGCAGGCCAGGTCAGCGCCAATGCAACTGAATAACACGATTATTGTGTGTTCGCGAACCCAGCATGAGACGCGCAACGCGCAGGGCAGCTCGTGACGCAAAAATATGACGACCAGGTAACTGGAGTTTAGTATGGCAGGGGGCAGTGGAAAGCTAAATGGAACAGAACCTATCTCGGTCCAGCTTCACGCTCGCCGTCACTAGGTCAACCCTGTGCGGCACAGGGACACGATTAGCTATTCCTGTCTGATTGTTAATGGCTGCTTCGCAACTTGTTGCGGTAGACTGTGCGCGATAGAGGCTGCACGTCAGCGGGGGTGTGTACCGGAGAGCGCGGCGGAGTGCGGCCGCAGCAGTGGCGCCAGCACGTCGCCGGCGCTGGCGTGCCGCGCGCGCATCGCGCACTGCTCGCCCACGCCCACGCCCACGCCGACGCTCACGCACGCCGCGCCCTGCGCGCCTTCCGCTGGCTCTGCGCCCGATAAACATTGTACACATGGATCAACTCGCCGGAAGTGACGGTGAGAACTGTCATTCGCGGCATTCGATGTAAACACCCTTTGAATAAATAAATATATATTGCACTTCCTTTGTAAATTTAGTTTTGACTAATTAAAATAATGCTCCGTTACCTGCAGAGAGAGGTGGATACGGAACTGACGGCGTGTCGCAGTAGCTGGACCTGGACTCGTCGAAATGGTGCACCGCCCCGGAGCGGTCGGTGTCCGGCAACTCCTCCAACTCGAACACCCCGGACACCTGGAACTCGGTCAGCGGGCCCAGAATGTTCCTTGGCCTGTCTCGGGATTTGAGCGACTCGTTTAATGATTGCTTTAACTCTTTGGCTTTTATTGTCTTCTTCTCTTCTCCGCTGCTCTCTCTGTGCTTTATGTTCTCCTTGTTAATGATACACGAGACGTCTCCGATGTAAAAATTGGACATGCTCGACGTCTGTTCCGATAAATCCTCATCCTTGGTTTCATCAGCTGTCAACTCCTTACGCGATGCCTCCAATGCCTCCGGTCTCTTCCTCCTATTGCGTGAGTTTTTAATGTTGGCGTAGTGCTTCTTGCAGGGCCGGCCGACGACCTCCTCGTCGCTTTTAACGTTCGAGTGCGGGGCCTCGTCTTCTACGCGCTCGTCGTCCAGGCTGACGCTGGAGCCGGGAGGGATGGCGGGCCGCAACGGTATATGCAAATCTTTGGTGGACCTCTCCCAGTCCCTCCTGTGCAGCACCTCGTCTATGACGCTCGGCGCGGAATGGTACCTTGATGTATCCTCGCGGGCCTCGTGCTGCGACTTGCGCCGGCTGCGGATTTCCTCGTGACTCCTATGAGCTGCCAGGGATTGCTTTTTTACACCTAAACACCGTTATACCTAATTAAACTATACATTTTAATACTAAAATTATTTATTGTCAATAAAATTAAATAATGCTCTGTAAATATGAATATGAAGATGAATTAAAACCATGGAGGGGGCTCACCAGCTCCGCGGGAGTCGAGGTGAATCCACACGGGCCGTTCTATGAAGAAATATTGTTTTTAGTTAAAAGGAGAAAACAGATTTTTGTGAAAATTTTGTCAGAAAACGATTTGTTTATAAAATCTAACTGCGTAAGGGGGCTAAAGTGTTGGTTTGAGTGAAAGTATTGGAAGAACTAGCTATGAAGTGCACCATTGGCATTGACCCAGTGCTCCGCATCCGCTGTGCGACTGACCTGAGGTGCCGGGGAGGTGCAGGGAGGCGGCGCTGCTGCCGAACCTGCGCGCGGACAGCTCGCCGGAGCGGCGGCGCCCCGCCTCTGCGCCCGCCACACCAATCCATACCGTACATTATAAAATTAAATATTAAGGTTTTAAACTTGACTCAAATTCAATGGTACATGGTAACCGGTATCAACTTGTTCAGTTTACACACTACGAAAGTGGTCTGATGCCTCTAGCCAATGGCGTACCACAAGGATCGGTGTTGGGATCACTGCTTTTTCTTATTTAATCGATTAATATAAAAAAAAAAACTATGTAATTTTCTCCGCTAAAAACAAAAAAATAAATATTAATTGAGAGTTAAAAATAAATAACGAAATTATAAATAAGAAAAATAGTTAGGACGTACACTAGATTATCAACTGTCCCACTAGGAGTTGTCAACCTCTACCGAAAAGATATCGTACATCAAGACTGAACTCGTAAACCTATCTGAAACGTACTGCTTGCGCGCTTGCACGTTAGTACACAAAACACTAAATGAACTAATACAAACCTAAAAACCTAACCTTTGCTAAAAATTGACTCATTTTCCTGTAGAGAGGTTTCTAATCGAACTAACAATTAATACTTACGTCCTGCGCGGACTGGTGGACTGGTGGACCGGTGGACTGGCGGACTGGCGGACCGGCTGCGGGACAAGTTTACTGTACGGGGGAGCATGGAGGAGCAAGCATGCAGCAGTCACATGTACATGACTTAAAAAATGCTAAATCATATAAAGTATTCGGAAAACATGTCTTAAATTCACCACAAAATAGTTTAAGTTAACTTAAAATAAAGAAACAAATCATAAAATAAATAAACAGAAAGTATACTAAAATGCATGACTATTCTATTTTGAGTCACTCTATGTATCCGGCTTAAAGTCCTCTAGCGACTGCCCGGCGACGTGTCCCTGTGTGGAATGCTGCCGCACCGACTGCCACTGCCCCATGGCCGATTGTTGTCTCTGTTGTTGCATGTATAAAGTTTGTTGCTTCACTTCTTGTCTCTGTCTTTGTGCGCACCTAATTTTAATGATTAAGCTAAGCTTAAGTTGTTGTTTTCTCGCATAAGTGAATTGTGTATTCTTGTGGGAAATACAGATTCTTAAACCTGAACCTGTTCCACCGGTCAACCAATTTAGAGTATTTCACATTTTGTCCGGCGATCAGGACAAAAGAAACTTTATTGAACGGAAGCTCTTGCAGCTTAACTCACCGCCCGCCACCACCGGCTTCTTGGGATGCTTTCCGGAGCTTTTGTCTGCAAATACACAAATCATAAATTAAAGGCGGGCCAAAATAAGGGCATAGTTATTACTTTATTCTCCTTACTCTTCTCCTTTGTAGCGGTAACTTAATTATCAGACTGTGATCTTTCCCCGCGTGTAGTCCAGTCCAGTCCAGGGTCCGGCGCACCGCGCGGGCCCGAGGCCCCGTTTGGGTGAACACCGGTCTGATCGTGGCCGTGAGCTTTGTTAGCTGCGCCCTTACAATGTTATCAACTCTTTTCACGTTTCTCATCAAAAATAATTTTACCTTTTAATTGAATTTTATATTTTTTAATAATTTCGTTAACTTTCAGAGTTTTTACAAATTTGAGGAACTTTGCTTTGATAATGCAATAATGTTTACACACCCGAGTTGCCGTCGTCAGGCCAGCAGCACAGCCAGCACAACATGAGGAGCGGCGCACACACCTCCACGCCCAGCACCGCCGCCGCACCGCCCAACCCGCCCATAACCCACTCCTACCCCGTACACGCATCATAAATTATATGGGGCAGCTTTAAAGTATCAACTAGTAATTGTTTTCGAATCCGAACTCGAGAACACCGTTTGGAAACTGTAAGCGAGCTGTTCCACTTACCTAGACAACGCGAGGAGCGGCGCCGGAGCTCGCGGCCAGCTGCGTCAGCGCGCACCTGAACAGTGTACTTATTATACATATAACGTCCGTCAGCAACGGTGTTTGGAAGTAGAATGTGCATCATCACGATAGAACCAATACTACTCATACACATCCACACGTACTCGTACCCACAATGAACCTTTGAGCTAAAGCTGTTGGTGATGAGCAATTGACGCTTCCGACAGCTTCCGATCCATAAGCGTAATATGACAGGGGCGCTCCCGAATCGCGCCCCCCAACCCCCACACCCAGCCCCGCGCCCTCCACTCAAACTGCAACGAAGCTGACAACGATGCAACGCTCAAACAGTTCCTTTGATTGTAAATATTCGTGCACCCTTACAAAAAGCAGTAGCTAGTAGACATCAGCCGTGGCTCGCAGGTTAAATATGGTTTGAAGGTGACTCGTAGGAGCGCAGCACACCCCTGCCGGCCGCGTCCGCTTCCTCGGGCTCCGGCAGCTTCTGAAATCACTTCAATACAGTGTTACGATTTCTCTGAAAATATCGTTTGTTATTTTTAGTTCTCACCCCAAATAGAGTGGTAAAGCTTTCACTGCAACTTGCTTGTTCTGAAGCGCGATAAAGTTGCTATAACTGTACGTGAGTAAGGACGGTGTGGCGCGCCGAGCTGCCGGAGAAGCTGTACATCATCAGCGCGCGTGGAGAGTACGCGGGGGTGTGCTGCAGATTATGTAGCGTATGATTTCACTTTCATGTTATGGTGCGGGAGCGGCGATGGGTCGGGGGGTGGGGGTGGGGGAGGGCTTGCGGAGGCTGCGCGGGTAGGTCCGCGTCACACTGGTGCTCCTGACGACGTCTTACACGACGTAAACGTTTTAAATAGAGCTTAACGAATTTTAGAATTGATTGGCATTTGTTTAGTATCACCTGGTATCAGGTGCGCGTGCTGGCGGACGGCCACGTCACCACTGCTGCGGCTGCTGCCGTTTAGGAAGCAATCGCAGCCGTGAACCTGTCGGAGGAACGTGGCGTAGTAGTAAGTGGAGACATCGCTATCGCGCTGTTAGTTATTTTCCATCAGGCACATGGCGTAACAACGCGGCTTTACTTAGGATGACGCACACTGCGCCGCGTTGAGCTCGTCGACTCTAGACATATGATGTTGTTCCCGTTACCCCAGTAATTACACTAGTGAAAGCACCCTTCAAACCTAAATACAATCTGCACGGTACTGTTAGCGGCTGCGCTGTGCTGCGGCGGAAGTTACCTAGATGGTGTCCGGCAATAGCGACCTGCCATCTGTAGAACATCTTACCGTCTTTATAACGGTGGTATCATTTTGTAAGCGATGGGTTTAAAAAAACTCCACGAACACTTGATCTCTCGGTGTGCCGGCGGCTCGCGGGTGGCGCCGGAGTGTCGCCGCTCATCGATCCTCCGCCCTCTTCCCTCCGCGGCGGCGCTCCCTCTCGCACACCACCAAATACCCTTTCATTTTCTACAATATTTATGCTGCTCTGTTTTCATTATATCACTTTTGATTGCATTATTGACTGCCCTGCTCTGTTCGTGAGTTAGCAGGAATATCAGTTCGTCTGGTGCGCGGAGGGCTGGTATAAACCGATGTGCTGGTGTATTGTAATCGATGGCAAGGTGCTGCGTGACGTCGTTTGCCGACATCACCGATGACAACGTGGACTGTTTTCTTCACTTGTCTTACTATACACAACCAACCGTGGCTATTAGGATTAATAAATAAATTTTATGTAGTTAACCGGTTACTGTTCAGCTCAGACACAGCAGGATTATGACGAACGCGAAGTGGAGAGCCATGCTCGGCTCGGGATGTGGCGCTTCCAGAAGCTGCACTACGAACAGATCAAAGATGAAAATTTTTGTCAGTTTATCTATTGTAACAGTTACAGTGGTCCCCAGCACAGTAACGCGAGGTCACTACTGTTACCCTTACAGCTACAGTAACAGTCATCGGACCGATGCGATGACTGTTGCCGTAGCTGTAACGGTAACATACCCATGTCACTTTTAGCCACAAAACTTCAGTGCAGCGGATATTAATGTACCCAATGGCATATAGCTCAGGTGTACTGGTACAGCTAATGACAGCGTACATCTTAAAAGAACGTGTGGTGATCAGGTCAATTCTTCAGATATAAGTGACACGACTTTAGAGGGACTGCAGCGTACCTACTCGAGCACGTAAGTGCTGATACTAGGTCTATCACTGAACACAAGCAAAGCCTAAACATTTAGTAAGTCGCATGATTTCTTTTGCGATCCACTTAATCTCCGGCAAAATTTTATATAACAGAAGTTAGTCTAAGTAAAGTGGACGACTCACCAATAAGTATTTATAAATATGGCACAGGGATTTAGTCACCTTATCTTTTGTACCACAAAGCGACGAGCGTAACGTGCACTTGATGGTAAGTGATATGCCTGCCCATAACAACATGGCGCTGGTTAGGATGATGTACGGGGAGGGATCAGAAAGTAGTGAGAACGACATACATACTCCTTGGTGAGGGAAGAAATAAATAGTGGCGTAGCGCAGGTCCGTGTTTGTAATGTTAATAAGGAAAAAATATTCGATTATCTTTTGTTTTTTCCTGAATGTAGTCCTTTGTTTGCTTCGTGTCAGAACGTGTTCCCGGAAATGGAGAAAAGCGAAGTGCGAGCCGTTATTAAATAGCTCTGTTTCATAAAGTTAACGACGCAAGAGATACATTGCGATCTGGAGGCAACATTAAGAGAGTCTGCTCCGCCGTACTCCACTGTCGCAAGGTGGGCGTCCTAATTTCGAGTAGGGAGAACCAGCACGGAAGACGAACATCGTTACGGACGTCACCACGTCCATCGACGTCACTCATCCAAGAAAATGTTGCGATAGTTAAGAAAATTGTATTGAGCGATCGAAAAGTTACCATCAGATACTTAATCCAAGAAACTGGCATTTCATATGGAAGTATTCAATCCATATTGAAAAAATCTATGAATATGACAAATGTCTCCGCGAGATGGGTGGGGGGTGCCGAGAATGTTAACCGACACTCGGAAACAAAACACGACGAACACTTGACATTCAACAAGATTCTGAAAACTTTTTGTCTCGTTTCCTAATAATGGACGAAACATGGTTCCATCATTTTCATCCCGAGACAAAACAGCAATCTTCGCAATGGAAACGGCCATCATCACCGATCCCGAAGAAGTTTCGTGCCGTGGCATCGGCTGGCAAGGTTATGGCCTCAATATATTAGGGGTCGGAAAGGATATTGTTGGTTGATTACCTGAAGCGTGGATCCACTGTTACAGGCCAATATTATGCAGCTTTGATTCCCAAGTTGAGGAATTCCATCAAAGAGAAAAGGAGAGGGAAACTTCGAAGGGGCGTGCTGTTTCATCACGACAACGCACCCGCGCACAGCTCGGCAGTTGCGATGGCTGCCATTCAGCAAGCTGGCTTCGAATTGGTTGACCACCCCCACCATTGTCACCAGATCTGGCGCCTACCGTTTTTTATTTGTTCCCCATATTTAAGGAATACTTAAGGAAAACAGGTACAAAGATGATAACGAGATGATGGATGCCGTGGAGAGCTTTTTACAGGACCAAGACAAAAATTTTTTTTTGAAAGGTATTGAAGCCTTGGAGCTTGGAGCTGGACTCGATGTGTAAAGAGACTCGGAGACTTTGTAGAAAAATAAATGATTAAGTTAACAATAGACATTATATTCTATCTCATTCTTACTACTTTTTGATCCCACCTCCTGTATTGCACCACAATACATTTTTCGCCTGAAACTTAAGATATGAAGTCTCAATACCTCAGTAATTACACTAGCTATAGCGCCGTTTAATCCAGAACAATAGGTGCTGCGCTGGTACCTATATGATCTCCGGCGGCAGTCTCTGTTCCACCACCAGTTAACTTGTTAAGGACAAATGCATATTTTATCTGCAAAATCTTAACATTTTAGTTATAAAAATTGTTCTGTAAGGTAACGCGCTACGTGACGTAAGGTGAAACATGACCGTAGAGCCACTGCGTCGCTACACCGCTCCACCGCTACACCGCTACGGGGCTACGGGGCTACGCGGCTACGGCGCTACGGCGCGACGAGCGGGCACCGTTACGCGCGCCACGAAAAGCTTTCTAGTTTTGCAGAAAACATTGTCTTCGTTCGACTTGTAATTAGTAAGCAATGGAGAGGTAATAAGGATTCATTTAGTCCATCTTATAACGACACTGGCTGGTCCCCGCCCGCACCGCCCGCTCCGCTGGCCGTGACACCCCCGCCACCGAAAGAATTTTTAAAATCCGTTTTTAGCTACCTTGTTCTCGGCAAAAGGAATATTTCTACCAAACTTGAAGTCTCCAGGCGTTATGGCTCCAGAGATTCATAGGTGAAAATATCATATATACGTTATGTAGATATAGTTTTAATTAATCATTACTTGTACTTTTATTTAATTTATAATAAAATGTGTTTAATTCCATTCTATGATTAGACTCCATTGATAAAAGAACGTTTTTAAGTAAATGTTTATATTAGTAATTTAAAACGTAGTTTAGACGTCTGTAAATGACTTTCATTGGATAGTGCTCGCGGGGTGTAGCAATTTGCGTATTGGTGAGGGGAAAGCTTCCGAGCATCTGCGACGAGGGGTGTAGTTGTGTAGGGGTGCGGATGGGTTTGCAGTTTTCGCGATTTCCTGCAGTTTTTTCGCGGGCCGCTAGATGGCGAGGCCGGGCCGTTAGTTCGCGGTGTGGTTGCGCCGTCTCGCAGAGTCTAAGCGAGGACGGAGGGCTGAGGCTCTTCGCAATACCCTTGAATCTATTTAATATCCTACATCAACAAATACTGCTAATCTATGAATTTTTTGGAAAGTTCCTCTACGAGGAATTTAATTTATTTTGCATGCACTTAATGCCGGTATTTAACTTGATCACACGCTCCGAGTTATAATCTATATCGCTATTTTGAGATATTAATAACTTAGACGAAGCTCAGGTTTAACGTTATCTTGTGGTTGAATTGTTTACCGCTAATGTAGCAGTCGTGGCTACGGGGAGGGGTGATGCACTAAATGCTGGACGTGGCAGTTGTAACCTATTTTCTTCCAATCTCTACACGGAGTAGATACGCCTTTAAGCGACCTGTTTGATCGTCCGCGGCACGCCCATTGGGAACTTTATATGTATTTAAATAACTAAAAACTCTATGTACGCGAAACATCGCCGTTTACCATCAGCTGGGACCTTGGTCAAGCGCTAGTCTATACAGTTGAATAAAGAAATGGGTTTTTCTGTTTTCTGTTATAATTATTTCGTTTAATTGGACACATGACAAAACAAAACAAAACAAAACCGATCCGTGAGTAGTACGAGTACAGCTACGGGGCCGGAACAGTGTTCAGTGAGCGATTATATTCCGTGACTATTTACATTACTCTTGCACAGAGCTTACCATAAGCGGAAACAATGTCTTTATGATTCATTAAAAAATAAAACAAATATTTAGATATGAATAATATTTTTATCTAACGGACATTTGTTTAAGTATCGATATACGTTAAATAAATATTTTTAACAAACGCTATTACTTACTAAATGTTCTATAGTTTAAGCGAATCAACTATATATATATATATATATTAGAGTATATACTATATATATATATTAGAGTTCACTAGTCTGCCTCACCACCAGCACGAGCGGTGAACTCGCGGCATTGCCCGGGAGCATCCACTCGGCACCGGCTTCTTCGTGAAACTTTATTTTATTTAAAATAATCAGTAAACTTATAACAACATCACCACAGTGCACACGGAAACTTTAAGGAACATATCACTCTTGAATCTGATCCCAGTGCAGTTCGTGGTGCATCTTGCGGCCACGGCACCTAGCATCTGTGGGTGACATAAACTGAATATTTTATTTACCTGTAAATACTTCATTATATTTAATTAATTAATTAAAGTGTTCTCTGTGTATAAATATAAATAGTTATAATTTGTTGATAATCAAGTTTGTTAATACGTTTCCAGAACATCAAGTGTTGTGCGCGTTGTCAAGGAGTGAGCTGATGGGTGGCTTTCCGAATCCGTTCAATGTTATTCATCAAATGCACGGAGTGTCGATTGGTGTCGGCGCCACCTGGTGCACAATTAGTCGATTAAGTGTCGCAGTCTCTGCGAGGACATGGCTGTATATGAATTTGATTGGAACCAGCGTCTGCACGACTCCATCGCCGCTGTGCTTGAACTGCTTGTGAAGCGCGCTCGGTCGCACTCTACCCTGTGGATATTTCTGCAGCAGTTGCTCAACTCCTATTCCTTAAGCACGCTTCTTGTAACTTATCGTATTGTTATTAAGCTACCGCGCGTGGATGATGCTTGGCGGCGGGAGCGGGGTGGAGGGCTGACTCGCGGGGGATAGCACGATGGCGGGCGGGCGATGCGGTTGGTGTTGAGGCTGGTGGTGCGACTGGTGGTGCTGCTGGTGGGGCTGGGCGCGTGCGGTGCGATGCGCGGGCACCGTGGCCGCCTTGCGGGTCGGCGAGAGCGGCGCGGCCGACGCACAGTAGCCGGCCGAGCGGCGGTTCGGTGAGGTCGGGGACAAAGAGCGCCTCGTCGGGGAAGTGTAGTATGCGAAGGTCCTGCGACGCGACGACGCAGGCGACCCCGGCAGCATGTCGGGGGAGGTCGGCGAGAAGGCGGTCAGGCCGCGCGCGGGCGAGGCCGGCGAGGCGGGGAACACGGTGCCCTGCGGCAGGGTGCGGCACAGCCGCGCCATCGCCGTCGCACTCTCGCGCACCCCTGCATTCATTATTCGCTTTAAACAGGTAGTCGGTAAACGTTCTCATGTCCACACTTAACTGTTAAGGAAATGTTCAAAAGTTAGCTTAATTTGTCTTGTTCCTAGCGCTGCAGTGTATCATCATCCCAATCGTTGGACGTCCACGGCTGGACATAGGTATTTTGTAATGTATTCCATAAAACACACTCTTGCGCTGCTCGAGTTCATTGGCTTTCAGCGATTCGTTTATATCATCTATCATCTATCATCTATCCACCTAGCTGGGCTCTACCAACGTTGCGCTTGCCGGTGCGCGATTGTCACTTCAGCCTCGCGACTGGAAAGACAATGTCGTTAACTCTGGTTTCTCACGAAACCCAGGATTAGCGACCAAGTGTCTGTGCCGTAGATCAACACGGGCACCACGCACTGATCAAAGACTGATCGTCGGGCACTGAGGGCCTCGGACTGAATATATATCGTATAGTCCACACTGCAGCGTCCAGTACGTATTTATAAACTTGTACAAGTGGCAGTCGTGTGATGACGGAATCAAAAGAAAAAAGAATAAATGTGAAATGTGTAGTTATCTCATCATTATCATCATCCACAACGAGGATGTTTATTTCCATGTATCTCAGAGTTGTCGGTATATCTCTAAGATATCTGAGATAATCAGTACCATTTCCAGGTTGATTTATGGAGACGTACCCGGCTGGACGGGGTAGGGCGCGGGCGCGGGCTCGACTGGTGGTGCCGGCGGCGCGGGCTCGGCGGGGGGCGGCGGCGGCAGCGGCGGGCGCGCCGAGCGCACCTCCCGGAATTCCTGCTGTGATAACTCTGCAAGCGTCCACAACAAAATTATATGTTAAATGTATAAAAAGAGAAATATCAAATTACACTGAACTAAAAACTTTCAAGCTTTTATCTGCTAAAACATTATGTGTCTGGTGCACGAGACTGCCGCAATGTCCTTGTTGGCCAAGTAACACTTGCGCTGAGCTCGGCAAGCTCAGGGACGCGGAATGGTTCGTAAGTATCAGACAACTGTTTGTGATCAATAATTAAGTGCAAGATCTTCATCGTTTAATAATTAATGCGTTAAACAAAATTCCTACGCTCTGAAGGGATTTGGTACGGGACGGTGTTAACTGCGTTTATACTAGAACTACCCGTTCACCTTTGACCCTGCGCAGACAGAAGAACACGAAGTAGCAGCAGACGAGGAGAAGGAGCAGTAACACGCCGCCCATCGCCACGAAGTACGCCACATGGCTGGGCACCTTCGCGCTGCCCGCACCGCGCGCCCCCGTCACGCCCATGGTCCACTCTGCCCACACACAGGCACACCCCACACCACTGCAGCGGCTACAACCGAGTTAGACAATAGTCCAATAATCCTGATCTTGAGTATATTTGATCCTTAGCCATTCCTTACCTAGAAACTTAAATATTTAAAAAAGTAAACCAGGTGAATTGGCGGAAGGTTTAGTCTTAAGCGCTGGTTCAGACTTGGCAATAATAGACAACTATTGTATTACCTGGCACGGCACTCTCGTGTCCAGGGTCCTGTGAGAAAATAAATGTTTGATGATGAACTGCCTATGAAGTCTGCCTGTCCGCCCGGCAGTACTCACACCGCTGCGTGCGGTAAGCCTGGAGTGTTGCGTCTGTTGCAGACTGCAGCGTACGCGGAGCAAACGCGCCAGGGAGCACTGGCACACGCATGTCACTCCTATATTTGATGGTATAATCGAGTTAAGTTTTATGTTGTTACGGAAATTGTGAATTTGGGGTGTTTCAGATTAATAACAAATGCTTGGCGTCGTGTTTCATTCTTAAAAGAATCATTTACAAAACTATATGATTTATATAAACTGTAGTAGTAGTCATCCGAGGTGGATCAAATAGCAAGAAGTTAGCGGATGAGTATTGCGTCGGCACTCACGTGTTGCCGCGCGAGCCCCGGCCACGCACACGGTCACATGTCACCGCTTCCGCCGCGACCACGTCCAAACTCAACACGTCACTGGCACCGCATCACCTCCGCGCGCCACATTCCACTCGGCCGTGCAGCACAAAGGGACAACTACAATATTTTTTAAAGTGGTAGTTGTGTGTCGCCGTGTCGCGGGGTGCTCGCGGGGCGGCTGCGTGCGCGGCGGGTGTGCCGCCGGCGGGGCGCGCGGCTGGCGCTGGTGCTGCCGGCGGGAGCAGACGCCGCAACAAGTGCTGGCGCCCGGCCGGCGCCAGCGCCGCGCGCAGGGCTGCCACCTCTTGGACATAAATCATTTTTCTTTTACTTTCACAGAGAACCGTTCCTGTAATCGCGTCACTCTGAAGGAATAAGCTCCCCCCTCGCGGAGATCGCGTTAAACTTCCTGACACCGCGTGTGGTGCCAACGTTAGTATATTATACAAACTTTGGTTATTCTTGCCGGGGGTGTTCGAAATTTGTAAGGTTTTTATTCCCACGTAACTTATCACTAGATTTAAGAGACCTTTCGCGATGACTTATCATATCATCATGTGTTGGTTGGTATAAGCGCACGTCTCAGCACAGCCCTGGGCGGGCTCCGCGCCGCCGCCGCGCCGTCCCATTGACCCCCGCCTCGGCGCTCCGCGCAGCCTCCCAGTCCTCTCCCACTCCCAAAGATGCGTGCGAAAATACCGAGTCACGTTATTATTACTTTCATAATTTAATACGTCATGAAGCGTTCAGATATAATGACACGAACGCAAATACGGGAGTATCGATGCACTGGTGCATGTGTCAAACGCACAGCGCTCCGCTTGCCAGGTGGAGGCGGCGGCGACGGCGCTGGTTAACTTTCAGATTCTCTTTTCAAGCACTTTCACTAACTTTAGCCCCATATGTGTGGGGGGAGTGTCGACGAAAAGCTTCTGTTCTCCCATTATCGAGCAGTAGTGTAGCAATGTGAGTGCATAATTTATTTTGTTTTTAACCAAAAACTAATTAATGCACGAATTAAGTTAATTAAACCGAAACATATGAAAGTTTACTTTGACATTGGACGACTTTGGAAGATGTTATTGTCCTAAAAATTAAACCTAAAAACAAACCAAACCATTTTGAAAATTGTGTAAATTGGTTAGATGTTATTATCTCAACTTGTAGCTAGTAATGAAAATGATTAATTAGTTGAGATTGTACTAATCATGATTTGTCCCGGTAACTTAAATATTGAACATTTTTAAAATAACTAATTTTAAGAATTTCATCGCTTTTTTTTAATTATATCCTGACGTTTCTCACGAAGGTATACCGTGATCACCGAGCCCGGGACATCGATCAGCCCAGGCCTCCGTCCCCGCGGCCGCCACACAGCGGACGAAACTGTAATAAAACGATATAAGTTAAATTCCTAGCATTTCCTTTTTTCTGTGGAGACTATACTGAATAGTAAATTTGTTGGAACATCGAGTGTAATACAATACAACCTAGATTTATGCAGAGCACTGCCCCGTTCAATTCGCCGCCACTTGGCGGAGTGCCGACGTGTTAACGGAGACCAGCCACGCACTCGCGCCGTTTTGAGCTGATCCCCAATATTTTTATGTGAAAATTTATGTAATTATCGTCGTCATTCTTTATTTAAATATCAAAAGGTATCGTTTGTCGTTTTGTTACGTCCACATTCACGTGGTGGTGACAATGTAGCCGTGGAGGATGGACCACGCCGCTGTTACTCCGATAAAACGGTAGTAGCTAATGCGGGTCCAACAGCAGCTGTATCAAGTATATAAAACCCTTGTAAACATGAGGATATTGTATCTGATAGTGTGGCTATCAGATTCTGCAGTAACTTCCCGATGTTTTTTTGTTCACAGCAAGTAGTCTATCACATTTTCCAAAATCTAAAGTTTACTCCGGGGTCATGCCGTAGCCGTGCAGCTTCCGCAGCGCGCGGGCGGCGCTGGCGCCCAGGCTTATGATCCAGGATATATACAAATGTAATGAAACCAACTTTTTGAACGAATAGCATTTATTTAGAAAATAATACAATCATATCCGGCAGTAACATTAAACATTTAGTTGACAATAGTACAGCAATAGCGGCGCTCACGGACATGTAGCGCTGCAGCTTCCGGGCAGTGATGTCTTCCGATGAGGTGATGATCGTAATGAGACTTAATTGTTTTTACTCACGCGACCTCATCGTGTCCGTTTCCATTTCATAAAACTAACTATTTGTTAATATTATTTATCTATAATATGCATTAAACATTGTAAATAATATAATTCTCATACAACCGACAATCATTGAGCGAAAACCTATTGACCTAGGAGCGGGAAGTAGATTCCTGAGTACAATATGTTTTGTTCTGGTAACACTGGTACCGACGACGGCTCGGTGTCGATGCTGGGATACACTACGGAGGCAGTTATTCGCAGCCGGGGAGCAGTCAATAGGGCGCGCGCTCACAACGCGCCAAACATTCACAACAGCACCACGACGACAGCCTGCGACCGACACCAGCGGCACTACATACCAGGGCGACGGCGACGGCAACGGCACCGGCACCGGCACCGGCACAGCGGCTCAGTGATACATTTAACAGGGAATGGAACCAAGGAACTGCAAGTTGTTATAACGTACGAGATCAACGTAACCTCCACTACGACAAAATGTTCTCAATTAAAGGAATTGTGTAGCGTGACTGTTCAATTGTATTATGGTCAGTAATTGATCGAAGGAATTTTTAATTCCGAGATAAATGCAGGGGCATAGATAGACAATGTGGCGATCTCTGGCTCCCGTTCCGAGACCCGGCCGCCTGCCGCCTGCCCGAGCACGTGGCGAAGTTAATAAAAATGCAATCTCTACATTAACATTAAAGAATCGTTAAATACTTTACTTAAACGTTAAACAATTCTGACTTACAAGATGGCGCGCGCCGTGTACTTTAACTTATTGTTAGTTTCCGGCGCCGCGACGCGCCCGGTGTTGCCGGTTGGGAGAAATGTATCCCAAAAACTGGGGAGAACGCAGTCTGCCCACCAGCTTCAACACTAGTTGCAATTATTGTGAGATAAAATTAAACATTAGCACCGTTTGTATGGAGATAAAACATTTCAGGTAATCGTTTGTGACAAAGTGAACTGGCGGCTGTTCAGGCAATTGATGCGTACGGACGGCAGCCGGCTCCATGGTGAAGTTATTTGTTTGTTATAGCGATAACGGACCTCCGAACCGATAAACAAAATCAGTCTTGGGTAAAATTGAATGAGGGTTGTAACGAACGCGCAGTTAACTTGTATAATTTACTAAGTATTAATAACTATTCATTAATACTTTACATTTGTCAAATCAATCAATCTTTTATTTAAAAAAAAATATAGAAAACATTATTAAGTACAGTGAAAAACGACATCTATTGTTTTCTTTATTTCTTTAATAAAAGACATTATTTACATTAAACTGTCCATTATTTGATCATCATCATTAAATACCTAGTGATTTATCCGGCTAACGTACCCAGCTGGCTGGCGGGCGGGCGGGCGGTCTCGCACGCACCGACTACGTAGCTCTGTCGGTGTATACGGATATATAGTATACATACCATAAACACCGCAGCTGCAGCTCTAGCTCCAAGCATGTGCCAATCACGTTGGCGCTTTCCTATTAAGTTTCCCACTGCTGGGATTGGAAAGTTTCTCCCACACGGAATCAGAGCTGTGTGCACCACGCTTGCAGATTGCATTGGAGTGAATGATTAGATGACCGACTATGCCTTAATTAGACGATGTACACCAGTGGTAGTCAACGTTTTCTTTTCACGGGGCTATAAAAGCGCGTCAGCGTTTGTGTTAGCAAAACAAAAATAAATAATAACTTTTTTCTAACGATTTCGCGACAGTTTGTGTTTTTCTTAAAGGACTATTAAAAGATTAAATTCTTACAACATTTATTAACATATCTAATGAGCTCATATTTATTAATTGCCGTGAAATTCTAAATGGTTAAAAATAAAATAACATCAGATGGGCCAGCTTCAAAAGGCTGGTTGAGTATAGCTGATGTACATCCAATAAATTTTAAGTTGCGATAATTAACTTGCAGTAGATCCGGTCACTTTTATAACAAATCCAACTAACGCGACACACGGACAATAGTGGGAGAGCAGGCAACAAGAAAGATAGTTTCAATCAGTTTACATTGCCTAACCATGGAGCGGCTCCCCCGTAATCAAAGCAGCGCGGGGAGCGGCAGCGCGCGGAGCGGCCAGCGGATGGAGCAGAGGCCGCTCTTGGCTAGTCGGCGCTCCGCGGACTTTTCATAAACAAAAAGTTGTTTTCGTTGAAAACTAGGAACACTATCAGCCAATCATTTAAACTGACCCACCCGCTGCTGTGATTACTTGACCAGTACGGGCAGTCACACGACAGGCAGCGGTCGGACGGACAACCTTCTCTTAACTGTACGGTTCAGCTTCACAAAGACCTGAACACACTTACACTTGTCTATTAACTAATAAATTGTACCGATTTTGTTTTGCTATGGCAATACTAATGGACAATGTGTATTGTTTTTGGTCCTTGTGTTTCACAATCCCACAACGACTAAGGGACAGTATGGTACATCTGCACGCGTTACCGAGTCATGGGAGAGTCCAATTGAGCTAGCATTGGATTCACATTTACCCATTTATTTGCTAATGCTTCCTGCTTCTCACTCCGTTTAATCGCTGCATGTAGTGTATATGAGAGTGCATATGAGAGCACGTGTGCGACCAGGCGGTGGCAACATTCAATGTTACACTTTCTTAAAGGTTGTATGAATAACACCTACAATTTAAAACTACGCAAGAATGCCAGCACACGTGTATACATGAGACTGTTGCTGAATAAAAATGGCGTACGTCTCACACTTGGCACCGGATGCAGTTTTGTTAAGATGTCTAAATTAACTACACAGCCATCAAGTAGAGGTGGTGACCTATAGAAATTATTTAACTTGTACTTAACTAACCACCAAAACCCACTTGTGTAATAATTGTGGTCTCGGTCCGCCATTTCAATTCACCGGATATTATATTTAATAATAAGTATAATAGTAATTGTACATTAATAAATAAACAACATATTAAATGTACAAAACATTTGGTTAACAATGGAAGCAGTACAGAGGGCGCCGCGGTGAACCGAGCACGGAGCGTATTGTACAGCGCGCCGCGTACAGCCGCGTACAGCCGCGTCGCGCCGGTTCCAACGTCGGTACGTATTGTACTTACAAACAAGCGCGTGACGTTAATGCGCATTGTATTAGTATTTATCACAACATCATGAAGTAATCATGAAGAACGGTATAAAAAATTAATCTCATTCAACTTAAACAATAATATTTTAAATCTGCGCACACCTCGTGCTTGCAGCACTGAATTACGAAAGTTAGAACGAGTTTTGCACCGCTTAGGTACCGCCAGCGCCGGAGAACGAGACCCAGGCCTCCGGGCTCACCGTGCAGGTCGCAGGTTGCAGGTCGCAGGTCGCGGGTCGCGGTGAGGAGCACGGTTGTGGCGCCGCTCGAGTTCTGCAGTGAGGTTTAGTGGTGGCCCTTGCCGATCGCTTGCTCGTAGGAGGGCGGCAGCGCTGCGCACAGACCACACGGAGTTACTGTCTGGTTAACTTCTTTATTTATTTTGATAATGTTTATTTAAATTTTTTTTTTTTCTAAAATTAATTAAAAAATATACAGTTACGCAACACAAGTATACAAAATAAGTTCGATGTAGTCTGCTTTCCGGAACACAGTGATCTAATCAGAATAAAAACTCATTCACGGCTACATGTTCACGTCACGGCGAACAAATTCAGATGCAAGCCGCAAAGCCCGCGCCCGCGCCCACGCCTACCCCCGACACCGACACCGACGCATATTGCTTCCAACTGCTTAGTGGTCAACTAAGAATGGATTTTACAAAATTCTTTCACTAAAGGTAGTCGGTGTTAACAAAGAGTGGGGGCCCGCTGTGCGGGTGGAAACGTGCCCCACATATCTCAAGTGTAAATTTCAAACGCAATTCTATTTTTCGGGCAGCCAGCGGGCGGGGAGCAGCTGGCTTTGCCATCAATGTGCACGCAACTGTGTCTATGAACACATCGAATGGGAGCAGGGTATTGTACTGGACTCTACATTTACTGAACAAAGCTGGGGAAAAAGGTATATCTGTATAAACAGATACACCTTTTTTCTTTACTGTTTGTTGACGTGGCCACCTCAACGCTGTCCCTGCTTTGAACGGGTCGCCTTCCCTAACAGGCAGCCGGTGACCGAGCGCGGGCCGGCGGATGTCGTTGTGATGCGTAAATGAATAAAAACTAATTTATTAAATATTCATTAGCAAATTGCAATGATCGGGTACGCAGTCTGCAAATGGGATGTCTAGTGATTAAGTAATTGTATTATAAAATTGAAATCCTATATATCATCATCATCATCAGCCGATAGACGTCCACTGATGGACATAGGCCTCCCCCAAAGATCTCCACAATCCTGTATATACCTGTAAGTAATTCTACTACAAACATGTTCATTATACTATGTTTATACATTTATCTACTAACATGTTGATGCACATACATGAAATTATTAAGAATTCTTTATGTGGTGATAGAAGAATAAGAAAGATGATTACAAATTTTCATATTTATAACCGTAGTAGTGATTTGAACTGAAATGATTGCCTAGATACATGGCTTTACTGTACCCATGGAAACAGTGAAACACCCTGAACACTACAGTACCCCAGTGCAAGCCTACGAACAAAGCTGCAGTATAACGTCCGTACATAGTGAGCTATAGCAGAAGGAGCCCCCACCTCGCGGGTGCCAGCCGGGCGCAGCCATCCCGAAGAGTGCTACGGTCAAGCAAGCAGACGTCGCGTTAGCCCCGCATTGTGTGCAAGCAAACTACTCACGAACACGCCGACACGGACGTGTCTCGCTTTAATCCAGTTACCTATATCCTCATCATCATCAGCCGACAGACGCCCAGCCCAACGCTGGACATAGGCCTCCCCTAAAACTCTCCACATCGCCTACATTATCATATGCATGTAGTCCACTGTATGACAACATGCCACCAGATAGCGCTGCTACTCTTTATTTTATTTATCTCTTTATATATATTTTTCAGTTAAATGGAGATAAAGTGTGTACACGCTGTCAGGATGGATTCCACCAGATTCTGCAGGTACATCACTATCGAACCGATATACCAAGTCAAGGAATGTGAGTGAATGTTTTTCGTTTTCACCTTGAATCACTTTTTTCACCATCGTGTTGAAGGTCAACGCGACCTCGCAGCGCGCTGTCATCGGGAAAGTACATCGACAAGGTCACTCAGCTAATACTCCGCTGCAATCGATCTGGACCCTTTTAACTAGTCCACTTGACACAAAGCGGTGAGTACACAACTAGTTCATACATTTCACGTTCCTCAAAAAGATCAAGTAATAAGGGACATTCCCAGTTTGCACAGCTCACCGTGTGGTCTCTCACGGCAGGCTTGGATTTTACTCCCATAAACTAATGCCTGACCTGAACTTAACTATTGTAAACATTTCCATTTTTTTAACCGATAGGAAACAGATGGGCCGTGCTGGGAACGTAAAATGTGACTTCGCATTATCTATCAGTTAGAACTTAATTACAATTGTGTTTCAATGAGGAAGTAGTCCGCTGCGATATAGTGTTCACCAGTGATAGCAGCATCGTGTTCGCCGGGGCCCTGATACATCCGCCATATGCAGAGAGCGACACGTACAGTTCTGAATGATGCGAACTTAGATAATCGTACCACTTGCTTCCGGCGCACTAGGAGCTGACGGATGAGGGCCCGTCGGATACGGCGCTCCGGCGGACGGGTACGGTGTCTCCGCGGCAGGATATGACATCCCCGCTGTCGGATACGGCGCCCCCGCTGTCGGATACGGCGCCCCCGCTGTCGGATACGGTGCTCCCGCTGTTGGATAGGGCGCCCCGGCTGTTGGATATGGGGCTGCGGCCATCGAGTACGAAGCCGTAGCTGTCGGATATGGAGCTCCGGATGTCGGGTACGGTGCCGCGGCCGCAACTGGATAAGCTGTCGCCACTGCTACTGTAAAGTTTAAATTATTATTATTTATTATTTGGTTGGGGAAAAAGTTGTTTCGCATTTTTTAAGAAAATTCCAAACATATTTGAATATAATTTATTTATATTTAAGTAAAGTACGTAGGTACCATTTTGTTTGATTACCTATTGCCGTCTTGTAGGTGGGGACGGGGAGATGGTCCCGTTGATATAGAGATTTTGGGACTTCTGATCGAAATAGCGCGACTAGTGGGTTTGGCAGTCCTCTCGTGATGTTAACCTGACACGGCCTAAAGAGTTCTGAAGAAACCGAAACAGGTGGAAATCTGAAGGTGCGAGGTCAGGACTATACGGCGGATGCATTAACACCTCCCAGACGAACTCTCCTAATTTTTGCTGAGTGGCTAAAGATGTGTGAGGTGTAGCGTTATCATGATGGGACACCACACCCCTTCTGTTGATTAATTCCGGCCGCTTTCTCTTAACTTCTTGCTTTAATCTCATCAGTTGTTCGCAGTAGAGTTCAGAATCGATAGTCGTGCCTGGTGGTAACAGCTCATAATGAATAATGCCCTTCCAATCCCACCACACACACAGCATCACCTTGTTGCGAGTTAACCCGGGTTTCGCCACAGTCTGTGAAGCCTGACCGGCCTTTGACCAGGACCTTTTTCGCAAGTTCTTGTCGTACGTGAACCACTTTTCATCACCAGTTATCAGCTTCTTCAAAAATGGTTCGGTTTCATTACGTCGCAACAAAGAACCACAAACGAGTACACGGTTCATTATTAGGTTTCTTTCAGTGAGCTCGTGAGCTCGTAAGGTACCCAAATGTCGAGCTTTTTGTGTACCCAGTTTTTTTCAAATGCGCCAAAATTGTTTTGTGATCAATTCCCAGTTCTTCAGCTACGTCGTAACTACTGATATGCCGATCTTGCTCCATTTTTTCAAAAATGGCATCTATTTTATCCGTAATAGGGCGACCAGAGCGATCAGAGCGATCAGAGCGATCAGAGCGATCAGAGCGATGAGAGCGACCAGAGCGACCAGAGCGACCAGAGCGACCAGAGCGAACAGAGCGACCAGAGCGATCAGAGCGATCAGAGCGACCAGAGCGACCAGAGCGACTAGAGCGATCAGAGCGATCAGAGCGACCAGAGCTACCAGAGCGACCAGAGGTACCAGAGCGACCAGAGCGACCAGAGCGAACAGAGCGACCAGAGCGACCAGAGCGATCAGAGCGATCAGAGCGACCAGAGCGACCAGAGCGATCAGAGCGATCAGAGCGATCAGAGCGATCAGAGCGATCAGAGCGATCAGAGCTACCAGAGCTACCAGAGCGACCAGAGCGATCAGAGCGATCAGAGCGACCAGAGCGACCAGAGCGATCAGAGCGATCAGAGCGATCAGAGCGATCAGAGCGATCAGAGCGATCAGAGCGACCAGAGCTACCAGAGCGACCAGAGCGACCAGAGCGACCAGAGCGATCAGAGCGACGTGCATCTTTGACATGACAAAATTCCCGGATTGAAAACGTTTAAACCAAATTTGTGCTACACAGTGCTCACACACACTGCACTGCCCTGCACTGCACTGCACTGCACTGCACTGCACTGCACTAGCTCCATAAACATCGCAAATTGTTTTCGCGGCTCGCGTTGCATTTTTACCTTTTTTGTACTAATATTTTAAAATGTATCGAATGCCTTCATTAGATTCCTTCATCTTGACAGTACGAGAAACAAATGAAAATCACACATTTACCTAATTTGAATTTGGAATTATGCTCTTTCAGATTTAAACTTCCAACGACACCAAAACCCGCCACACACAAATGGTACAGCCAAACAGATTTCATTACAAGTTCATACATATACTTACTATACTATAATGTGGAAACACCTTTTTCCCCCTAACCTAATAGTTATGTAAATTTAAATGTTATTAGATGAACTTTAATAGGGGACTAATAAAGTTTAAAAACTTGAAGAAATTTTGTGCCAAGAAGTCTATACGTACCTATAATTCGTAGTGTTCTAGTTCATTGTGTACTGTGTGGCTGGTTGTGGTTGGACTAGGTATCCACTCCTGGAGACCATCTAAGTTTACTAGTACAACAACTATTCCGGTCATCAAACAGCAGTATGTAAATATTATTGTTTCGGTTTGAAGCGCTGTAAGCTGGTGAAATTACTGAGGTAAGGAGACCTAACTTCTCGTCTCAAAATGACGAGTACAAGCTGATGCAGGGTATGTCATCCGCACCAGCATCTTATTGTTTTAAGTAGGTTACAATCAGGTCCCGCCCGTCTAGACGGCCGTTCAGTCCTTCGTCGTTTCAAAAAAACTTTTCTGGTAACTTCTAAATAAACAAATACGACTCCGTATGCTTGGTGCTGTTCTGACGGAGTCACCTTGAAATCACCTTCGCGAGGAGTATCGTTCAATACTTTGTGCAATCTTTCAAGACATAAAATCGATTAGTGATTTGTGTGTATGTAAAATACCTGGGTAAACTGTGTATTCCTGCTGGGGATAGGGCGCCGGGCCGGAGGGCGCAGCAGCCGGCGGAGCTGCGGCAACAACACAACAATATGTAAATAATTTTAACAGGTTTTATAAGGGACAACCCCACCGCTGTTAATATCAACGTCACCAAGCGACAGGGAGCACCCATTGGAGGAAAGGCGTCACAGTAGTACGGTACGAGTACGTATTGCATTTTAACGGTCTTTCTGGCGCAATGGTTAATCCTTATAATATGAAGGTTCCTGGTTCGGTTCTTGGTTGTGAAGTTTCGCTGGTAGCAGAGTTATTTTGATGCTGCCTGAAGAACTACCGCCCTAATAATGGGAGCGTGCCGTAATAACATCATCGCTGTTCCGAGTGCACACATGGGAGCCGGAGTATTCTGAGCAAGCACTCCATCCACTATCCACGGCCTCATTGCCACATAACACCATGTGAAATTGAGTTCTATAATCAGCCTATTTAGATGACGTACACACGATAAGTAATTATTACGAGCACCGCGCGCAGTCAGAGCATACATTGAAGTCGGTGGGACAAAATGTAATTATCATTTTACCATGTAATAATTATAACTTTATTCAAAAGATTTAACAGAAGAAATCGATCAGTTTCGTTGTCAATGACTTTCTCAAGTATCATTCCCATCATGACCTTACCCAGATATGTAACGAGAACCTGTATCAACATAATTTCGCCGAGCCAATATCCACGTCGCCCTCCCCTGCACGGTAAACAGTTCGTCCACTCGGCGACAGTAAATGTTTAAAGTGCGATACATGCTGTCTGATTGTTTGACAGTGAATAGAGATTACGGTGAGGAAGTGTGTTTATACTCTAAGATCTTAGGGGAAAACCCGTTGTGATAGCGTGACTCAATATCATATGTCAAATGTCGACGAGCACAAAGTGGTGCAATGTCATTGTCATCAGCCGATATATGTTCACTGCTGGATATAGGCCTCCCGCAAAGTTTCCAATAGTGATCTGAGTGAGTGAATTATCCTAACTCTATTCACAGCCAGCAGTTCATCGCTATGAGTGTGGGGTGTCAGTGGAAGGTTCAATTTGTCTCGTAGTTTTGTCAAATACAAATATGATATGGTCATCAAAAATCTAGTTGTCAGTGCAGTTTATACAACCACATAGTTTGGATACTTACGTGATAATACCTGACCGCGGTTTCGTCTACGGCAGCAGCAAGCAATGATGCAGGCCAACACAAACACCGCCACCACTACTGTCACTATCATGGATACACTCATGATTCGATGCTGGTAACTATGAAATCCCTGGAAAACAAAATGATACTGCACTTTTTGTCCAAAAAATTTCACATAAAGACAAGAAACCAAAGGGGGTGCTCTCCATAAAGTCAAAAAAGCTGTGCATACCATAGCGTTCTAAACCTATCTAAATAATAATCTCTTAACTGACTTTGTAGACTTAGAAAGTATGCACAGGTGTGCTTCAACTATTTATTGCTAATTTGGTGCTGAATTGACTTAATAGGTAAATTGTTAAGTATAAATAAGCACAGAGATTCTGTGTGTGATTTGCATTCCATACACAAAATCTCTGTGTGACATTTCTGAGAGAACCCATTGATTAATTTATTTACAATAGACAATAATGTGTTTAGAAGAGTACCAGAACATTTATGTTACATGAATTACAATATTATAACAAAGGAAAAAATATAGAGATGTACATAATAATAATTAATAAAACTAGAACAGGTATATAGTATATTTTTTTAATAAGTTAGAGAGGTGATCATTAAAATTTCCTCATGCAAATGAGGTTAATGTGGTGTAATTTTTATTATAATTACTAGACTCACATCTATATGGGCAAATATATCACTTCCTGTTAGATTATTATTCTGTATGTTGTTTCACTTCATCAAATAAAAACAATGAACTAGAAGGCTGGGTTTGGCAAAGTTAGGCTGGGGTATAAGGGGTCCCGTGCAACAACTCATAGGACCCAAGCCAATCACGCCATCTCATGGTGTACCCTGCTAATCAACAAACAAGGCTCTAGTTTCCACATACCCACATTGGGCTATTGTCGCATGAATAGGCCCAAATCCCCCATATCAATCCATATAAATGATGGCCCCTGGTGCTCATTGCTGCAGGCAGTGCAGGCCAGATTAATGTGAGATTATACTACTAAGCAAAGAGGCAAGAGTGATGTTTAGATGATGGTAATTGTTACACCCGCCCATAATAATATGGAGCTAGTTACAATGGTAGACACAGTACCAAATTGCCCATGTCTCCTTGAGACAATATTCTGTGTAGTCCTTTTAAAAAAGCAGATCATTACTGAATTTATTAAACTATTGTAAACTTACATAAATTAATTAATATCTTTAAATTGTGTTCCAATTAAGTGTTGTAGTACTTTTCAAATAAATAGAGCACCTAACCTTTATGAAATATATTAAAGAATGAAGTACAATCTCATGGTGCATTGAACATCCATAGAGTTGCAATATTGTTGACAGTGCATACCATTTGAAATAATGCATCAAGCATCCTTCAAATCTAAAGACCAAGTGAACACTTGATATTTAGGAGCTTAACTTATAAAATTACACATTTACATTAGTTCACTTCACTGTTTACACTAATAAAATCCATTAACCACCTCTCTAGTTATACTTACTGGCAGAAATCTGTGGTTAGGATGAAAAAAACGGCACGAATTTCACAACTTGTACAATAAGCACTGTACCACTGAGAAAACATACAATGCATATGCAGGTCTGAACAGGAAAAAATTGCGCGCCGCCAGATGAAGCACGACATGAATTTAAGCGCAGCCTCAGGAAAACAAACGGAAATCGGCGTTGGAATGAATGTGTTAAAACATATTATGCAAAACCCCCATATTCAGTTTTTCAATCAAGGAACCCAAGAAACCCTCATAGCCTGTTTTTAAAACTTAAGAAGACTATGACGTGTATGAAAAACAAAGTTTATTTATCTCGCGGTGGTAAGATTACTTAAGTTGCTAACAGGCTTAATAGAGTCAGGCGCGCATTAAAGTGGGAAACCTGAAAGTGCATATGACATGAACCACTCTGTTTTTAATTTGCACAATGTTCTTTATTATTTATTTCCTTGAGCTTAGGTCATAGTGGAGAGCAATAAACCAATGGATCATGACTCACCTTTATCTTATCGAAAAACTCGTCGTCGAACTCGCGTGAATCAAACATATTGTTCTGATGAAACCGAACTTAACACTGTCCTCATAGCGGTGGACATAAAGATAAATATTAAATAAACGATGACTAATCTCTTGTGTTGGGTATACCCAATCACAATTTTCCTAGAGTTGATAACTTTATAATCTACTATACATATAGTATTATAAATTACTAATTGAAATACTTCAAAGGAATTGTCGACTTTGTGCTTTTTTATATTACAGACTACTCTGCTAAATCTTATCGAATTAATAAAAAAATTTCGAAATTTAATTCTACTTTAGTCCACAAACAGTGATGTACAAATCGACAAAATATTTTTTTAATTTTGACATTCTATATTGCAGTGATGCCATATAAAATATTATAATCAATAATTATAAAAGGTTTAAAGTTGTGTCCTATATAAAAATCTATTGTGTTTACTATTATTTTTTACTGTTAATATTTAAATATCATTCTAATTATATTAAAATTTTATTATTTATTTACTTTATGCACCAAGGGTATAAGAGGACGTAAAGCATTTGGCCTTATCTATCAGTCTACCAATTAATTTTATAATATCTTTTGGAGAATGAACATTTTTAAGAGTGAATTATAACCTCGCGAGAGTAATTCCTTTATAAACACATTATGTGTAATAACAAAAATATAAGTTTCAATAAGTTGTAACGGAATTACTTATTTGCAACACTTTTGGTTTGACATTTCAAATACATAATAATTTGTAACCTAGAACGTAAATAAAGCTATTTAGAAATATAAGTGAAAATATTGGAGATGTCTGTGATGCGTAATTTATATCAAGCATCTGTTAAAGTGTCTAATGTTGGTTTCCGTAATGTAAATTTACATACCACTGCTGTATGCTGTGCAGCTGTTAAGAAGACCACAGCGGCTGCTGGAGGTACTTTATATAGCAAAAGAATGACCTAGTACAAAGTTTACCTGACTATAAGAGCTTCTTCTGAAAATAAACTTTCATCTTCAACAAAATCGTATTGTGTTTTAAAGATAGTTTTAGAAGTTTATTGATTTTGTTAATGATTTACGTTTTATTAATAATTTCTATAATAAATACTCATTAATTATTTGTGATTATTAAAATATTTTTTTTAATTAAATTACGCAACAAGACGAGCGGGATGTTCACCTGATGGTAGGTGATATGCCTGTCCATAACAACTTAGGATATAATTATACACTGCACCACATTGTGGTCATAGCCAGAGACATAAGATGCTGAGACTTATTACTCCAGTAATTATATTAGCTATAACACTTTTCAAACCGAAACATAGTTTAAAACAATTTTTCCACACTATTGTGGTGGCAGAAATGGTGTTGCGGTGGTACCCATCTAGATGGTCTCCAGCAACTGAGATGGATAGAATTGAGATTAAAAAAAGAGCACATTATTAACAAGCTTGGATTATTCCTTCACTAGATTCCTGACGATGTTAGCTCTGCAAGCCATGCAACTCTTACAGCTTATTTGATACTGGACATGTGGACCCGGATCCACAGCCTGTTAATTATTCCTTCATTAGATGAGTTGTAATAATGAAAATTTCACATCCCAGGTGTTCTGGGTCTTGGCAAGGGCAAGAAAAAAATGGGAAAACTCAGTACAATGGAGAAGAAAGAGATTCCAGTTGAAACAGATACTAAAAAACTGGTGAGCCAGCTGTGCGGCTCTAATATTTATTTAACTGGAGAGGATGTCAAGGTAAGTGGTTACCATTTTGTCAATGGAAACAAATATATTTAATACTTATATGATTTTTTTTTGTTTCTGTATTGAGCAATTTTTGTGTAGGAGTTATCATTCCATATACATGGCTAGTGTGCTAAGTTATATCAGATGTATTGCTTTGCAAGTTAAAAGTATGTATATATCACAGCAGTCTGTTTAAACACTAAATAGCACATAAGGAAATAGATATTTCAAAGATCATAAAATTGTTTTCAGTTAAAAGATGATAGTGAGTATCCAGATTGGTTGTGGACCTTGAACATTGGTGCTCCTCCTAAAATTGAAGACCTGGATCCCAATACAAAACAATATTGGCAGCGTGTCAGGGCTGCTGGTATGAAGAGGAATAATAGGCTGAAATCTATGAAGAAATTCTAAATATGTTGATTAGTTTAAAAGCAAATGTGAAAGACCAAATGTCACTGTTATAAAATTAATACCCTGTTGAGACTTCAAGCGATGTCTGCGGCCTGAGAAATTAACACATTTTATAAACAAGTAATATATAGAGAAATTTTGTATTTCTTTTTAAGTTTGCCTAAGTACATTGTTTCACTTTATTTTGCTTTATTAAAAATGAGCAAGATCAATGGTAACTTTTTTATGAAACAGTGTTTTAGTGATTGACATGTGTTGAAGTTTCAATTATCAATTTGGTTTATTTAAGTGTTGTTATTAATGATTTAAATAATATGAGATATAATAAGATTATTAGATTAGTCGGAGCCAATAGTTTCCAGTTCAAGTCGAATTATGATTACAAAAAAGCATTTAAATTAGTGACAAACAAATCTCCAGCCTTAAAGTCGTATAAAAAATTGGCACAATGACCTCCACAACAGGATATAGGATACTCAGCAAGAAATTGTTTATTTAAATAAATTTAGTGTAATATCATTTTATGACTTTATTTAGTACAAACATTAACAAATTACAATACATATATAAAAGACACAGAAATTTAAGTACAACTGGAAAATAGCACGAAGACGTAGGAGAATGCTTTTTTTTTAAATAATCATTAAAAAATTATAAAATTTCACTGTCCACTAATATGCTTTGCCAAAAAGACTAAACATCAAGGATTCACTTTGTAAAATGCGTTTCATGGACGCTGAATAAAATATATCATTCAGGAATGACACCAGCCTTTCGTTTATCTTATTGAGAAACAACTAATGTGTTGAATCTCGTCACTGCCGCTCCTTTGTCTATTGTCTCAATAGCAATTTATTACAGACAGTCCATGGTATCTTCTTTAATGATCATCGGAGGCGCATAATCATGATGCTTCGTGCCGAAGGAGTACGAATACGGGTTCTGGAAAGTTTTTCACTTTGTTACACAATATTCATAGATATTCCCCTGTTGGACACACACACTCTAGACGCGTATTTATTACATTAATTTTCTTTGAGCTTTAGCTTTAACCTGAAAACATGGTTACCTTTTTGGTGTTATAGAGGTTCGGCGGGTAGGCGGCCGGGCCGGGCGTGCGCGGGCCCTTGCCGGTGCCGCCCAGGCGGGCGCCCAGCGAGTAGCACGGCGGCCTGCGGGGTGCGGGTGCGGGTGCGAGCGTTATACACATGGAACTCGGGGAGCGGATTCATTTATTAAATGACATGGGTGCTAAACGCAATAGTTTGCTAAGCTGGACAGAATCGACCAGCTTTAAATCAATGATGGACTAATGAGCGATGGATAATCCTTCGACGAGATTAACCTTGTCCTGTAGACGTCAGCGTCTTGTTGGAAGTAGACAGCGGGCCCCGGCGAGCGGCCCGGCATCGCGGCCCCCAGGCGCGCGGCCATGGTGTACGCGGGCGTGCCTGGGCCCAGCCGCGGCGCGTACGCGTTGGGGGCGGGCCCCACACGCTTCACTCCCACGTTAGGGCGGGCGCCTAGAGAATATATTGGCGCTTGCGGACCTCGAGGACAGCGTTCCGGAGCGTGCGCTCCGGGGCCTGGGATGCGAAGACCAGCTCTAGCTGCTAGCCTGCAGTGTTAATAAAACAGTTAGTGCTTTGGCGATGATGATGGTACCGTGTAAATTTCTAAACTAATGCGTCATTCGTGTGCGCCGCCTAACTATTAGATAGACATACTACTTTTATATCGTCACTGTCTTTCGAAAAAACTTGCCTAGCACCAAAACTCCAGGCAGGCGAGGTGACGACTCCGTCTCTGGTGACCCTGTCGATGCGGTACGCCGGGCCGGGGCCCAGCGGCGCCGCGTTGAAGCCCCCGGAGCCCGCGATCGAGTACATCGGGTTCCGGTAACGTGACGGATCATGTTGTTGGAAGCCAACAGTCGGTGGAAGGGCGTAGGCGCCCGGACCGGGCCCTGAATTACATTGATTCATTTAAAATAAATTCACTCATTAAAACAAAGTCTTCAACAAATGAGTGTAGCGTTCGTGTTTAAAAGCTTCATTTGGGAGATAAGTATTCATTCTAAGTAACGACCAGCTTCGTCTTGTTGAAATGTTTCAATATAATCCGGAACCACAGGGCAGTGCCTGGTGCTTCTCTGTCATTACTGTTACATCTCAGCAGAAATGATAATGCTAATATAGCTATCACTTGATAACCTAACTTGAATGATTTTAGAAATTAGATACACAGTGTTGCCATGATGTGTAAGATAATCTAAGATTAATGTGCAATTGAACACGCTTAACAAACTACCATCATCAGGTATTTCAGGACAGTCGAGTGCATGCGTCTTGCGTATAAGTTGGTTGGTTTTGTCGAGTAAGGTAGGAAACAGTCGCAGCACTAAGAGCTGGATGTGAACAATCGCATAATCCTTTGCTCAGACGAGGACATAGATGTCACGCCCTCTGACCAGGATAATGTCGCCTGTCACTATCGTAATTCAAGTTGGTTTAAGTTAGCGACAATGTGTTTTTCTTTGTTCGGTTCTGATCAGAACGCTCTTCGCGGACTTACCTAGCGGCTTCTTGGACATTTTTAAATTTAGTTAAATGTGTGTATATTCACTGAAATTTTACAAATTCACTTCAACATAATTTTGACGCAGCCCAACGGCCTCGCGGCTGACAACAAACAAATGAACTGACAGCCGCGCGTTCCACCGCTGGCCGCGCCGCAAGGAGGCGGAGGTCTGCGCCCGCGCCTGCCCAAAGCCTCACGCTCAACATTACGTGCCCAGGCATACTAGTCTTGTGGAAAGAGAGCACCCAAACAATTCCATAAGTTGTTTTCGATAGATGAAGTCAACAAATAATACACATATGAAGTAAACGTTAAGCAAGTTTTAAAAGGCATATCAAAGATTCCATTTTTTCAGGAGCTGCTTAGTCCACAGCCTTTTAATCGAACGTTATCTTGTGAACTTGTTGCATGGAAGCTGTTAATAATAAAACTAATCAATATGCTGTGAGGAGGAGTCATGTCTGCCGCTTTAGAAGGTTAAACAAAATATTAGTTAATAAAAAGAAACCGGAAAGATAATAATTTTATTGGGAATAACATGGATCACTATATATATATACATATATATAATCCTTTCTAAGCCTATTGTTCTATTGTTATCTTTTAATTTTCAAATCTTTTAGAAAGAAAATAAACCAGTAGTATGCGTTCGCATATTTCTAGAGGATAAATTTCCTAGCACCTGTCGAAAGAATTGATTAAAATTCATTTGTATAGATTATGAATAACATTAATTAAATTTGAATAATTAATTGGTTATGTTGAAGAAATCTTTGAGAATGTTAAATTCACATGTAAGCTGCAGCAGAGTGCTTAGCACTTTAATATTTTGTATGTTCGTTGGATTCATCAGCGACGCAGCTAACGTAGCGGCATCAGCTCAGATGCTTCCGTCTCACTGTCGTCATCGTCGAGAGTTCCCGCCCCCCACTGCGACATACACAAGAACAAATTGCAATATAAAATTAAAATATTTTATTAAATTCATGTGAAAAAAAAAATGAGTTTCCAGCTATTATATTTATAAACGGCTCACATCTTTTTTGCGACTTTGTTGAAAAAGAACAAAGGATGCTTCAGCTTTTCTCTATAACGCGCATCGCCTCTATAGACTACGTCACGATTAAACATCTGGCGCTAACCTATGTGATTAGGAAATGCACCACAACCTGAGATGAGAGCGGATGCGCTCGCAGTGTTGTGTACAGTAGTGCTGCGTACATGAGGTTGGCCACGCCCAGCGCCCGCAGCGCTGTCTCGAACCCCACCGCCCACGACAGTACGCCGCCCACCACTGGACCTGAGTGTTAACGTAGGCATAAGATATCCGTTGAGTGTGCACTGAGGTGCAGTAAATATTTTACGCCACGTATATGTGACTGTGTGGAGGGAAAATTGACTGTGTGGCTAAAACGTGTACATCAAAGGAACCTAGTGCATAAGCAGCGCTCGCGGCTGCCTGCAGCAGCGCGGCCAGCTGCGGCACGCGGCGCGGCCGGCGCGCCAGCAGCGCCGGCGCGAGGGCGGCGTCCACCGCACCCAGCCCGCCGCCCAGCCACAGCTGCGGGGGTGCCAGGTCCCATACCTGCGTGGATTATATTACATTACAAGTAAGCGCTTCTTTATTAATGTTTCCAAAACAGAAAGTATAAAAAAGTTAAAATATGTAAATACTTACTGATGTAGCGTAGGGTATAGCCAGTGACGCGAAGCCGACTGACACTTGCCCAATCAGAGCCACTCTCTCTGCGCCCAGTAGCTTCGTCACCGCGCCCAGTGAGCTGGTAGCTATCAAGTAGCCAAAACTATCTGCAAATTGGTTAACTCGTCATAAATAGAGTTAATAGTGCTCAAGTCGATTTACTGATTTCGGATCCCTAATGGTTTCGGATTCAATTTTTTGCTTTTAATGCTCTACTTGTTACCCGGTAAAAAAGCAGCGCCGGTCTGCCATCGTTCTGGTCGAAACTTCTTCAGCATCCACAGCGGCAGGCACGGCTCGAGGGCGGCCATCACGCTGGTGGTGAGGAGCACCGCGCCTGCGCACTGCAGCGCCGCGCCCCGCCGCGTCACGCGCCAGATCAACTCCGCTCCCGTTTCTTGCGTTTGATTATCATTGTTATTGTTGTTGTTCTGGTTGGATCGAATCTGTAGGTGTACAGAAAATTGTAATAGCTTACTTAATTTAACTAGCAGGTAACATAACCAACCCTTTTTTGTAATTTAAAATACAAGTATGTAAATAAGTATACGCATTTCTTCATTTACCTTACATTGCTTACAAACGCTTTAAATTCTTTTCACGGCATGATTCTACGATTAAAGTAAGAAATATATATATATATATATATGTATAATGTGCATACTCTGTAGGGATCCTGGTCACGGAATAGCACGTACTGTAATCCTGTAAATATAACATTTGCATTACTCTCCATTCACAGGTGCACAATGAAATCAAAGAACATTTCCGTACCGAGGGTCACGAGTAGCGCCGCGCATATGATTTGGAACGGTGCTGCCGGGCTCCACAAAGCATACGCTGATCCACCAAAGGGATATCCCACAAGTACACCTGTAAATTCATCTCCAAGTTTTCAATCGAATGTTGATGTACAGTCTATTGAATATTTTAATCGTGGAATTCCAAGAACTACCATGTACACGTACGCAGAAGAGAATTGAAAAAATCTAAATACTTGTCATTAAAGATTGATCAGATCCAAAATTGCAACATTTCACAGATCGACAAACGACTGCGTAAATGAATAGCTGTTAATGTTTAGCGAAATAATTTATTAGTTCCCGAACCCCTAGTGCAATGAGACCGAGGAGTTTAACAGCACCGATCGTCATAAGGGAATAGTTACCAAGTGCTACAGCTCCGAGCAGCACGGCCACGGCGTCCCGGCGCTGATGCGGCAGCGCTGCGGCAATTGCGAGCCCCGCCACGCCCGCCAGCGCCGCGCCCGCGCCGTGCACCGCGCGCCCCACTCCTGCGCCCACCGCGCCCACCGCGCCCCCGCTGCCTCGCGCGCACCACGAGAACACTGACATGCACAATTACTAAATATTATTGTCCAGCCACGTACACATGAGTACATCGGAAGTTAATTAATGAAATTTTACCCCTGACACAAAATGGAGTTGATATTAGGCAGAGCTTTTAAATGTTTCTAGAGTGAAAATTTGAAGTTGCTGTCGATTGCGCAAGTATTTAATGAGGTCAGTTAAGTTGCAGTATTCAAAACGACTCAGTCACCGGCCGCGGCGGTGGCCAGCAGCGCTGTGGCGGCACGCAGCACAGGCGCGGGCCCGCGGCGCGCTACGGCACAGGCCGCCGCCGGGGCGGTCAGCAGCTGCACAGCCGCCTTGGCGCCCAGCACAGCGCCCACCGCTGCCTGTGACCCGCCAACACCTCCACGAAAAAAAATACACTTAAATGCATCTCTGAATTATTTGATAAACATATATTCTATAATTAATGAAGGGGAGACGAGCGGGATGTTCACGTGTGGGCAACCGATACGTCTGCTTATAACAATTTGTTGCTAATTAGGATGTCTACTAGTCCGACTTTATGTTCCGAAGTACGTTTATAAATCGTATTTATGACCATGCAGATATACTGTTACGCAGATCTTGGTAAGGGTGACCAAATTTTTAAATAATTAGTTCATCTCATCGTCGTTTACTACTAGACACTAGTGTACGTCCAGTCCAGCAAAGCTTCATAATGCTCCTGAAAAATTAACAACAACGAGCATTAACAAAATATAACTTACCCTCATCTTCTTCAGCGTTAGTGATTTTATGTACCGTATGGTTCAGGAACTTGACGAGCGGGGCATCGTGTGTCGCCCAGAGAGCTAGGGACTCGCCACGCACCCAGTCAGGAATAATTGGTACTAGAATTGTAATTTGAATTTGGTATTTATAGAAATAACTGCTTACATGCATGCGCTTTTAATATAACTTACCAAGTACGGTAAGTAAAACATTATCCAGGAAGAAAGTTAAATAAACAACGGCGAATGCTACTAAGCCGTTTGAAGACGCGCGTCCGTCCTGCATCGCGCGTTTGTAATGCCGCGCGTCGTGTCGCGTCCCGATAAACCACCCAGCGCGTCTTCAATCAGAGCCCGGTCGTGCGTGTGAGCTCGTCCTAATATAATTTTCTGCTACACTTGCGCTACTTTATCTGATCACTCCACTCGGCACACTCCTCTACAAAATCCAAAGCAATTCTTATATCTTTTGGTATTAATGTAACAATCCAAAAACATCGAGTTTATAATGCATTTTTGTACTCATTCAAACCGGTATACTGTAATTTGCAAACATTACTATCTTCCGGTTTGAAGGCCGTTGTAGTAAGTGTAATTACAAGGGTAACAAAACTGAACAACTTATGTCACAGGCGACGAGCGCATTGCAGTGCAGTATATATATATTATCTTAACTAGCGCCCCATTGTTATGGGGGGCGTATCATTCACCATCACTCATCATTACTCTCGTTCGTCGCGTGACATAATTGATAAAAAAAAAATAATTTAAACTGTGTTGGTGGATTCGCAATTCTTGATCTTACAAATTTATATTTTTTTAATAATGTTCATAGTAACAATATTTAACCGTAAGGAGATAAAATAAGAGTCACAATATATACATGAAACAATAGTAGTGTACAATAGTGAGGAGACGATACAATATAAAAAATAGCTGCGCGTTGTCGGCTCGTTATCAATTCTCATTACACGCTTGTTAGCATCACATCTGTGTACATCTCCTTTGTGCTGTCACAAGCTTATACTTCCGTTTAAAATCCGATAATTAAAGATATATTGTTTTTTAACTGGATATTTTTTATGAAATGACCGAACATTGGACCGATAAAATTTTTTATATACAGAAATTTTTAAAATGTTTTAGCGCAAACAGAAATCAAGTAAAATTTTAGAATTTTAAATTAATTAGAAATAAAAATAGTAAAAAGACTTGAGAATTTTGTTTTAGTTTGTGTTGTAAATTGTTGATCCGTTGTATAGAAATATTGAGTGGAAACGGAACGTGGCCGCCGCTTACTGTCAGTGTCATTGGGCCCGAGCCCGATTGGCTTTCGTGCGTCAATGTCAAGTTAGTACAATAGAAAATTTATGCCTGATGGTGGTGTCCGCTTGAGTGTTACAAACCTTGCCTGTGCATGAATATATCGAGTTTACATTACCCAGAGTGATGTAGAGGTGATCGTATATAACACAACTTACGTTGCTCAGACGTGTAAGTTAAGTGCAGTTCACTGCAAAAGGCGAGGTGTCTCGATTCAAAACGTTTCCTGTGCCTCCACGATTACCGCCCCATTCTCCCTTCTCGTTATGGTAAGTTCCTTTTATTCCCCATTTATAAAAGTTATTTTACTTGTGGCTATATCATATTTTTCGTACTAATCGGTTGTAATTGTTTTACATTTATAATTGCATTTTAAAGTAGGCGCCTATTAAGTATTGTAATACGACAAATAATAAGTAAGTAACAAATTTTTATGCTGTTCACGTCCACAACGTAGTAGTCGTTTTTGATGAAAGTGATTTAAATTTCGATATATTTTTATATATTACTATATAACTTTATCAGTGTTAATAATAAAAATATAAGATAATTGTATTACACCTTAACTATAAGGGAGAAAGAGTAATAAACCATAATAAACATTATGACATATATTTTTGTTAGAAGTATGTTATTTATTTTGAACAAGCCTACTACAACTGCCTAATCATGTAACAAATCTAATTGAATGTGAAACAATTATGTTTCTTCGAGTATACTAAACAGCTGTATTATGTCTTTTTAATGGTAAACTTATTTAAGCAGAATATTTTTTTTATTTATACCATTTATTTTATTCAACAGGATAATTAAGTGCTTATATATCAGAAATATCTTTAATTTAATTATTAAACTTATTTTAACAACATTACTTATGTTCAAGGTCTTAGATAGTTTTAAGTTTCTCTATTTCAGCAGAGTTTAGTAAGGCTTTAAACATTATTAAGTATTGTGGTGGAGGAGCAGATTATTTGCCTTGATTATTTTAACAAATTTTAAAAACAAAAAAAAACTAATGTTGTTACTTTTGTTTTTGTCTTTGTCAATAGGCACAAATGTGCAAAAATGTTCTCATTGTTTATAATTTAAATATAAATATTAATTATATAACAAATTAGCTATGAGTAATCTTAAAGTAAAATGTGGTTATGAATAACTTGATCCTTGTTAATACACCATAATTAATCAGTATTTGTTGCACATGCATTGCACAGCATTGAACTGAGTCAATGGCAGGTACTATGGTCATAGAGTTAATAATGTTCAATACTGATGATGATAATGAAAACAATTATACAGTTGTAATATCCAGTTGTATTTATAAACACACAAGAATAGACAGGATAGATGAATGGCCTCACTGACAAAAGATTACACCATTGTGATAATGTAGTACATTGGTGATGGGTGTCATTAATAGTTGTAGATTTTTCTACCTTCTTTCCTATCTGTATCTACTGCTGTAGACCTGACTTCTACCATTAAAAAGTATTCTATAGGTAATGTGATGTATATCATTGAATAACATCACATGCTATTCAATTCATACATTTTCCACAAATGCCTAAGGGACAGTTGTATTTACTGAGAATTAGCATTAAAAACCAGTACTCGGATTGTTGCAGGATACCACCTAGCTAGATAGCACCGCAGTTCCTGTTTCTGTCTCCAAACGCTGATGTGCAAAGATTCCTTGGTTTCAGTTTAAATGGTGCTGTAGGTAGTAAAATTACCGGGCCAATGAGATTTAACATCTTGTGGCTTATGGTGATGAGCTCAATATGTTGCAGTGTTTGTTATCATAACTAACACCACATTGTTATGTGCAAATGTATCGCTTACTATCAGGTGAATGTCTCTCTCATCTCATCACAGTGGATAAAAAATAAATAAGCTTTTCACTTTTGCTATGTATGTCCCACTCTTACCTCTGCCAATTGTGTGAATAGCTCTAGTGTGTCAGTCAACAGGATTCAAAAAATTACCCGTGATTGCAATTGATTATTATTCAGTGGAAATGTGTTTTTTATCCATTCAAAGATATTATTATGACTCAATGCTGGCGAGTGAAGAAACATTGATATAATTAGGGTTGTCACCTGCTACTTTTTGTGGTAATGTAAAAATGTAAACAAATGTGTAAACTGAACAGAGCTTTTTATTATTGTTTGATAGTTTTTATGACCATATATTAATATATAGCCATAAAAATATTTCAATATTGATCATTAAATAAATGTTTTTTGGAGTTTCAATGGATTATGTTGAAACTAATAAAAAAATCCAATGTACTGTATACCTTTATAAACATGGAATACTTCTGCTATATGCTACTAAGTTGTGGCAGTCTTTCTTGGCATAGTACAGCTTATTTTAAATACGACAAAATAATGAGACAATGTTAATGTTCTGTAAGGATGGCGCTGTGTGGGTCCTTTTTAAAAAAACACTTTAATTGAGGCTGTAAAGAACTTTTAATACAACACACAACTATTTACAATAAGGATGTTAATCGGACCGAGTATGGAGGTTGACTGCTTCAAATTAGTTAAACAAATCATTTTTATATAAATCAAGATTACTGACATATGCAGAGGTTTCAATACATTGAATTGTACATAACAGTTTGCATGATGTTGTTAGCCAGTCTATAGACATAAAGTAGATTGTTAAAGTAGCAGAGATAGAAGTTATTACCTTCTCACAACCTTCTTGGACCGTCTTTTGTTTAAGAGACCTGCTCATAATTAACAATTCAGTTTTTGGTACAAGTAGTTTTAACATTAAACTTTTGTTATTTCATTATTCAAAATATATAGTTATAGGTAATTTTATGCTACGTATGTGAAAGCAGGGGTGTAAGTGGTGCCGCACAACAACTCACGGGACACAAGTCAACCTCTCCTGCTCATGGTGCACCTTGCTTATCAACAAATGAGACTCCGGCTCCCGCTACCCCGCATTAGGCCAAGGTATTGGGAAACGCCCCAAATTCCCTCATAAGAACCCTTATAAACGTGGAGATCTTTTGAGGAGTCCTATGTCCAGCAGTGGACGTCTATCCGCTGATGATGTGTGGTGGCTTTCGGGTGCTTTACATGAATATTGATTTTCGAAAAGCCTAACAGTTTTTCCAAATAAATATTTAGCAGAGGGACAAACCCTAATCTGTAAGGTGTAATTGCTGCAGGTAGCTCGGATCGTGCTGAGCAGAAGGTCATCGACAGTGTGGCGAGGAATGGATAACCTATTTCGTTACTTAGTTTTTTGTGATGTCTATTGTTGTGGCGAGGCTGACCGGGGCGCAGAGTTGCATCAAGCTCGAAATCCGCAACTGCTTCCGGGACGAGGATACAACAGTTGCGGCTGTATAGCAACGACATGCGTCGTATGTTATACGCTGAGTTGAGCAGCAGTTGGAATTCAGTGTTCCTGGTCTCGCTGAAGACCGACACTGCAATTGTACAAAAGCAAGTAATGTGTCGTTACTGTATTGTGCACTGAATATAAGATAATATTGTTTTTGTTTTATGACACGCTTTTCTTTGTGATGATACCTATCGATTCGCAACGTCGGATCGCTTGTGGTGAATACGTAACGTCAGCGTAACATCACCGTTTTCCAGACGGTGACTGTGTTGACGGTCGCGGAAAACCGCTGTTTACGTGTAGAGCAGGGTCGATATGTAGGCCTAAGTTTAGTTACCGGTGATCGTGATGGTGATGGTGATATGCTCATTATGGCTTTACATGTATTTGTTTTATTAATAAACAACATTTGAAAACCTGGAGTACTGCGCGAAATGTTAATAGTAATGTATCTGCGTAGTAGCGTTTAGTGTCGGTGGTATATTATCGTTGGTGCTCATTCATCTCATTAGTCAGTAGCGCACCGCCCCCCGCCCCCCCTCAACATCTCCCGTTAGCCAAGTAGTGCCGAGCTTGCCACATTCGCCGGGTACCCGCATGATTCGCATAATTTTGAATGTGAACGACAGAAGGCCACAAATCGGTGGAGCATTCTGAACTGATTATACTACGTGCACATTATATGTACTTTTAGCTTTCGTGGACGCTTAGGCTTTTGAGGAAATTAATCATACAAATAGTCGCAACGTCGCGACGTCACTCGCTACGGATATACGGACCTAGTGGACTCATATCGTTATCCTTCGCACGATAATTGGTAATATTTGTGTAAAGTGACTTTAAGTTTGTCTATATTATTTGACATCGCAATGGAAGCGCAAATAAATTGTAACCTCGTGTTTGTCCGCGATTGCAGCAGAACGCGGCCGCCGCGTGCTGTAACGCGCTTGTCCCACTTCTGCTGGACTGCCCCATCGCAAATATTGCCACGGCTCAGATCACATATTACTCGTCCTAACTAAACACAGCAGATGCGATTGCTACTAAGAATATAGTTGATTTAACCACCTTGTAACTCAATACACCGTAACTGTTATAAGGTTGTGTTTTGAAGGTACTCTGTCTTCTGAGATGAAACTGGAGTTACATGAGAATTCAATGTGGCGTTCCCAGCTCACGATTATGAACACTATTCTATACTATATTTAAAACAGCAGCTTGTTTAGTACTTGTATATATGTGTCTATATATCACAAAGGATTCCAACACCAGTCGGAAAATTAAATAAAACGCCAGTGATTCAAGACGTTTATTCAACAACTGACAGACTTTTACCCATACTGACGCATGTGCCGAGTTAAACATATTATCAGATTTGGGTAGGCCTCCGAACACAGCACACCTCACGGTTACCTGCTACAAAGACTCCAGCACGGGGAAACGTACTGCACGTGCACGTGTTTTGCGATAGAATGAATCTAAAAGGACTGATAACAATGACGATAAATAAATAGCCTCACCATAAATACTGTTACATAAAAACTTTTATTTTTTTTTACTTTTTGATTATTTTGAATTTGGAACACGTATATTATTTTAAAAATTTGTTTCGATTTTGCGCCAATTCACATATTTGTTCGTGTTCATTATCAAATTACAATATTGAATGGGGTGGGGGTGTTAAAGGAAATGGGATCGCCTTGCACAAAGTGGGTATGGAGCCGGTCCGGTCCGGTCGGTTATATTGCAGACACTTGAAAAGCTTGCTATCAGCCGTATGTTCGTATATCGTACTATCAACAGATACAACAACACTTCCTCTTAGCTGTTACAACTACAAAGGCTGTTTGTTAATGTTGTTGAACCCAAAATTCGTGGAAACCCTATTAGGAAGCAAATCATAAAATGTTATCGCGAGAAATAAAGATTCCCGCTAGGACTCTGTCGCGTATTATAAAACAAGACCTGAAGCTCGGTGGTCGGTGCTTATCGTGAATATACAGGACATGTCTTAAACCAATGTTCACAATTAAAGATGGATGGAGTGGATCGATCAAAGCGAACAGACCTTCTATCGCGATACGACAGGCAGGCGAAAGGCACGGAAATATCCTCTTTACTGATGGAAACATTTTCACGATTGAAGAACACTGCAAGAAGCAAAATGATAAAGTGTACGCTCACAGTTCTGAAGAAGCTGCTCAAGTGGTGGTGGTTGAAAATGTACAACGTGGTCATGGTCATCATCCTGCGTCAGTGACGGCATGGTGAGGCGTGTCTTATCAAGGAGTCACAAAACTACATATTTGTGAAAAAGGAGTGGAAACTTCAGCCAAAGTGTATCAAGATGCAGTCGTGGATCATGTTGTGAAACCTCTCAGCAATACACCTTTTAAATATATACCGTGGACTTTCCAGCAGGACTCTGTACCTGGTCACAAGGCACGAACTACCCAAGGCTGGCTTGAAACCAACCTTCCAGACTTTATAAGGCCTGAAGACTGGCCCTCATGTAGCCTAGACCTCAACCCTTTAAACTTCAAATTATGGTCAGTTTTAGAGGACACGGTCTGCTGCTGCCCTAAACGACACGGTGACATTGAGTCTCTTAAAAAATCTTTGGAGCAAGCGGTGGCGGTGGCGGTGGCGGTGGTGGACATTTCCCTTGGAGGCAGTGCGTAAATCCATAGATTCGTGATACGTGACCAAACAGATGAAGGGCCCGTATAAAAGCCAAAGGCGGCCATTTCGAATAGAATAGTTTTTTACTTTTTTGCTAACATTAATGAATATGTAGGTATGCGTTTTAATAATATAACATTACTTCATTAACAAAAAACAATGCATTTTCATGCAGTAACAGAACTTAAGGCCGGTCTAGGTGTATATGAGTCCTCTCGAATATATTTTCGCCTTGTTGTGGCAGTGGGGCTCAGTAGCCGTGGCTTAGTCACCCACGATGAAGCGAAGACGAACCTACTCGGCCGGCCCGAGGCGGTCGCTCCAGGTTAGAACTCCTATTAAAGTGAGCTCTACTCGGATGTGTTGCGGTGGGCTGCAGGGGCGGCTTTATACTGCCCTTTGCAGCCGAGGTGAAGTCGCGGAGGTATACGAGTGTCGGTTTTACGATTCGCCGCTTTCCCTACCCTCCCCGACTAAGCGGTGCCGCACGGCAGATGCGGCGGTGGTGGGTCCTCGGGAGAAGAGGAGTGTCGGTATTGGGTTCCGCCGCTCTCCATACCCTGCGCGGCCGTATAACGGGTGGCGACGGAACCCAGGATTTGATCCGCCGCAGGCAGTCGGAATAGTTTTCTCTCTAGGCTCACATGGCCTTTGGGTGACGGATTCGGAGGAATCCGTTGCCCGGGTGACTGGAGGAGGCCGAGGAGGGGGCGTGCTGTGTGTTCCGGCATGCCTTTACAGAGGTGGAAAGGGAGGGTTCTCCCCGCCCTTCCGAGGTAGGGCTGCATAAAGCAGCCGGCGCTGGTGGGGTTGCGGAAGTGTGCGAAAGCGTTCCCATGACCCTGCCATAAGACGATGAGATGGAACATCGTGGGGTAGTAGACGGTGCAAGTCCGACATAACCTGTCTTTGTCCCCGCGAGGGCAGGTATGCACAAGCATTCCCTCACGTAAAACAAAAAAAAGAAAAATAGGTGTATATAAGAGTGCTGTCAGTGTTATGGCTTCATTTCTGTGCGTGAGAGGAAATATTATTTTTTCCGCGGAAAGTTTATTATATTCTATGCGCGAACAATTAATCGGGCCGGATGTAAAGCCAACACCGGCGCTGACGCATTGTGTCCGCCGCACTGCCCGGAGCCCGGTGTCCGGAGTCCGGTGTCCGAAGTCAATTGCAATTGCACCACCGCCCGCCTAGTTCTGGACTACATAGGTTATCTAAATGTTAGGTTCCTTGCGCTATAGTTACAGTTCCGTGTT